>JAXQQM020079654.1:0-153459 GCA_034641835.2 Pinus albicaulis
GTTGCTCCTTTCGTCGGCGCTATTTCTCTTTTCATTGGGTATGTTCGACCTTACCATTTCCAATTATATGTGAAAAATTCTTCACTAGGATATACTGCCTCTTATGTATTTGATTATTCTTCACTATTTTGAAACTCTTTAAACTTCCTTAGACTATCCGCAATCTGCATACTTCATTTAGAAAAGCTAATCTCAACAGAAAACAGGAAACTGATGTAGAAAAGACTGAAACCAAAATTGCATAGGCCTTTCTTACCTGAATTTCAATGATTTTCAAGGCAAAAAGACAGTCTAGTTAGACTACTGCCATAAATAACATCATGAATCATGTACCTACACTGTCATTGAGAGAATATAAGGATTTATTGTTGCTATATCTGTTTCATTTCTCCTTTTTAGATATGATGATTATTTATGTATGCTTTAGTCAACACAAGTGACTCCCCTCCATAGTTGCTCAGGGCCTCGGCCTCTCGGCACTCTCCCTTGAGACTCGGCCCCACCGGCCTCACCTGGACATTTCTCCTTCTAACTACCGCTTAACGTGATGTGCAACACCCTTAATACTAGTTATATTGATAGCTTCGCTCTTTGTGGCTCTCCCGGTCCCATAACACTCCTCCGCACAATCGACTCCATTGTTAGACTCCCCTCACAAAGCTCCCACAACACTCCTCCATATCAAACATGATGATTTAAAACATATTTTAGGATTTCGTAGACTTGTTAATGCACAATATTCATCATACACAATATTCATGACATGGAAATCACCTGGGATATACCATTGTGGGTATCTATTTTCTCATTACCTTATTTTCATGAAAAGGCACAAATTCAAGGTCGACCATGGGGGAGATATATCACCAAATACATATTTGTTAGTTTTTTGTGTTGTTGTAAGTTATTGTTGCAATTGGTTCCAACAAGGTGAAGTGGAGCCTGAATGGTTAACCTCTAGAGAATGCAGATACTATAGAAACATCAGACTGCAGATTGCTCAGAAAGCTAATCTCAACAGAAAACAGGAAACTGATCCACACTATTTTCAAACTCTTTAAACTTCACACTAAAAGCCCATCAACATATTCGTACTGAATCTTACAAGAATTTGTAAACTTTTTTCAGAGATTGCCGAGTTATTCCTTATCAAAAGAGCCATAGACAAGGTATATAAATATAGATAGAATTACTTCCTTTTAGGCCGACCAACACTTTGGCATGTAGGCTGACTTGTAACACATCATAATAGCTCAATTTTTCAACATTGACGTAGAGCTGAAATAAACCATTGGTTCATGTTTTCTTTGACTAGGTCTGGGTTTCTGACTGAATCTATATTGATATTTCTGTCTAGTTAAATACCCTTCTATTTGCAAGATTGATTTATCTTTTAAGACTTTTCATTTGTGTGTTGTATGTATCAAAGATTTCTATTCCCAGTTTTTCTATGCACATCAATTCAACTGCACAAACAATTAAATCTAATTTAATATTATTGTCTGCTAGAAGTTAGTTTATATTTTAAAAATGTGCAGTGTTGTATGTAGCAAAATATTCTATTACAGGTTTTGTTCTACATATGCATTCGGGTGTTTTGAGATATCCTTGTGTGTTAGGTTATTTATGTTTTTAAATTTTGCAATGATATGTTGTAATCTTTTTATTACAGTTTTTGGTTTGCATGTTCATTTTGGCTGTAGAAATATTCTCTCCATCATAATCTCATTGTGTTTGATATCTTGATTTATGTTTTAAATTTTTCACTCACATGTTTTATCATTTTGTAGCAAAGTATTTTTATGCCTGCTATATTAAGCTCTCTCTTTTCATTGAGCTGTCTATATGGTATGGCTTCATTTAGACCATTTTCAACCACAATAGTGTTCTCTGTCATTACTGTAGAAATAAAAAGCACATGTTAGACATTCTCATATTCACATAGGCAAAAAAGGGTTTTCCTTAATTTTACATATTAAAATGTCTTTGAAAAGTTATTTATGTTTAAAATAAAAAGGTGAAAGATTAGTTTCAACAATTACTAGAATGAATAGATGGTAAGGCCCACAGCAACAACTGCAAAAGCAATGCAATATAACCAATCAACCTACATCAACAAAACATATGGTCTTGAATGAGCTTTTGGACTCTTTATGAAAAATAGTATACCATTTTTTACATTTCACATAATACAAATAGATAAATATTACTTAAGTATTGTTATAAAGATTTAACTACCCATCAAGAGATGGCCAAGTGATTGAGACAGGGCATCATCACAATAAAAAACCAAGTACAAATTGTAGTAATCCTAGAATCATGCTTTACATAAGGTAAAATTGGGGAACTCATGACTTGTACTATAGATAAAAAAACATTTACCCTTACCAAAAAATATATGATAAAAATTGACAAACTACATAAGCTTAAGCTTAAAGGGATATAATCCTTCTTGCCTTCCATATAGATAATGAAAATGATTGTTCCAAGTCTCATGTTGCTTCTCATGTTACTTTATAAACCTTGATTGGAAAGAAAAATAGGAGGGCAGAAATGTAATAAATATAAAACATAATGAAACACAACGTAAGAAATAGAGAACATAATGAAACACACACATGCATATATCTAGACAATCAACACAATTATTTTCCTAGGAAATCCTTATGAGAGACAAGCAACCCTAAAAAGTAATGATGCTCTAGACTCCTTTTTCCCTAGGAAATCCTTATCGGAGAAAAACAACACTAAAATGTAAACATGCTCTACTCTCTCTTTTCTGGTATGGAAAATATGTAAGTACAAAGAAAGAGGTAATCTCTTTAGAGTTAGCTAAGACTTTTGGCATGTAAGGTTGCTATAAAAACTTAAAACTTCATACATTTTTATCTCTAACTTCACACTTCTAGTTGTATTTTAAACTATGGAACAAAATACAATAACACAAAATGGAACTCTTATTCCTCCTAGTGGCCAAGTATTTAACATAGCGTGATAGCCAACTAGGTGTAAGATTTGACTTCGTCAACCATTAACGAGGTTTGTGATTTTAGACCTCTTAGAGTCTTGTTAAAATTCCACATGTATCTAGCTTGCTATGCATGAGTAATGGGGCTGAAATTACATTCTCTCGTACCATGGTGGTCAACATGATAGGTCAACTTACTAAAGGCATAAATTTTGAATGAACTTAATTTGATGTTTTTCTTGCACCATTGGATATGTCTTTAAGTGTAGAATAATGGTCAAGATTTCGGCACAAGGGATAATTGTTTGACACCAAAAATGTCATTTAATACCTCAAAATGACTCCAAAAGGTTTTAGACCCCAATTCTCCACCCACCATTAAAATGACCCTACAAGTTGATTCTTTCAGTTTTTTCACTCTATAAGCATCAAAATATATGACAAATGATATAATTATGCAATCTAGATCATTATTTAATAATTTTTTAAAATTATGAGTAAGATATACATCATGGAATTTAAATAAATAGCGTTAATTCATTGAACACCCTTGTACATTCTTTGTTGATACTTTGAAAGTAATACGTTTTGAAAAATAATTTTTTTTTTGGATTCTTAAGATTATGTAACTTTCGAACCATAATTACAAATTTATTTATTTTTTTACTTATCATTTAGTTGCTAAAAGTTGAAGAATTTATGTTGGTAAATAATTAATTAGGTCTATTTAAATCATTTACTACTTTTGGGATTTTTTTTTCGTGGTTTCATTCATAATTTCACTTTTTTGCAAATTGTCAATTTCAATTTTTCACACCACATGTGCACAATCAAAGGACCTAAGGTCTTTCCCCTACCAAAGTATGTTATTTTAAAACATGTTTTCTTGGTGATATGGGTGATTTAGAAATGATTGGGAGAGCGAAATTCCTCATTTAAGACACAATATGTTTGGTTCATGCCACTAAGCCAAGAATAAGGATGCACTCCCATTTGATTCTCATGATTAGGTTGTAATCATGAGGCTCTCGCTTAAGATTGGACCTTCCAAAAATCTTGTGACGTATTGTCACAAACAAAACCATCAAACTGAAAAACACATCATTCAAGAAACATAGCTCACTGACATATCATTTTCTCCTTCAAAGAAAAAAAATTCACATCATGTGAATATCTCCATGTACTCTTACATATTGGTGTACAAAACCATCAACCAAACACAAGTCGACAAAACATGCCTCTTCAAACAACTGACTCTCAAGTCAAATAATATCTCATGTACAAATTTCCATATTTGTTGCATTTAAGTGTGTCAACATAACTCTACCTTCAACATCTTGCTTCATGCAACATGCACCATACTTTGAATTTGAAAAGAAATTCATGAAACATCAAAATACATGCAAGGCCTTAATTGGATAAGAAATCTAACCATCCATTACCAAACCATTTCAATGGTGCTTCTTTTAGCTGCACTTCATTATCATGTGAATCATCCTGACCCTCATCGATTATGGAATCCTCTTTTCCATTCTTGTCATTATCTCTTTCCACCTTCTTCAAATGTTGTGGATGACTTGTTGGATACAAAGTCCAACACTTGTCTACAAGGTGACCTTTCTTATGTCAATGAGTAATAAACAATTGAAACTTATTTTCAACATCATTTTCCTTGTCCAATGGGCCTTTGAATTTTTGCCTCATTTATTTAGAAATTTTCATGTGCATGGATATCTTCTTCCAACATCTATAAACATTATGATTATTCAAACCACAAAAGGAACATGCAAGTTCCTTTCCAAATCTTATATGAATATTTAACATGTTTATCATAATCAAAAGCAATTTGATTAGAGGAAAATTTATACCTTGAACATTCACCATTGCTGCCTTCTTGAGGAGGTGAATGTGATGAGGTAGTGGCTCTCCTCTGAATACTAGCAATGAATTCAATGACTCTAGAGCTTTCAACATCCTCTTCTTTTACATTCTCATTAGCTGCATGATTATTGACATCTTCTTGCAAAGTGGGTGTCAAACTTTTCCATTCATCATGAATACAAACTTCACAAGCTTGAGGTAATGAACACGAAATAAAATTCCTTCTTGGAACAGCTTCATGTGCCTCCTTGGTTTTGGAGCATTCTCCATCATGTTTTCCATAAGCAAGACCCAAATAATTAGGCCCTTCCTCAACAACATTTGGCTCAACTATGACTTGTACTCAACTATGCCTTTAACCCTTTACTTTCATAGCACATTTTCATCAAAAATTTGGACCTTATTCCTCTAGTGTGTCTCTCAAAAGCACGTACACATTCATTTTGATTAAAATAGTTTGTACGAACTAATTTCTATAAATAAATCTCTCGCAAAGTTGTTTTGTTTACCGGTTTCATTATTCCTGTGAATTTCTGTCACTGTCGCTACTTTTCGCGCGTTTTCGCTCCTCCCGTCAGCGCTGTTGCTCCTTTCATCGACGCTGTTGCTCCTTTCATCGGGTATGTTCGACCTTACCGTTTTCAAAATTTTCACATGTATTTGAAAAATTCTTCACTGGGATATACTGCCTCTTATGTATTTGATTATTCTTCACTATTTTCAAACTCTTTAAACTTTCTTAGACTATCCGCAATTTGCATACTTCATTTAGAAAAGTTAATCTCAACAGAAAACAGGAAACTGATGTAGAAAAGATGCGAAATCAAAATTTCATAGGCCCAAAGTAAGAATGAATATATGATCAAACATTGTATAAAAATATTACCTGTGCCGGGAGTGGCCTTTTACAACTCTGGAAAGCATCTGGTTCCACATTCATTCCTCCAGCAGATGCTGCCTTGTAGATACCATACATCTGTCTAAGGTTAAAATCATACAAGAAGAGCTTCATTCTGGGCTTCACCTTTTCTACAAGCTCCTTTTTGGTTGGTGGAAACCCAAACACTTTGTATCGGAAACACTCTTGCTTTGTTTGAGAATTACACATAAAAATCAAGCTGGCAAACTTATCTTTGCCACTGCCATCTTCATTGTTTGCTTCCTTGCCGCCTTGTTTTTTCTTCTTATTTTGATCAACCTTTGACACAACAAGGTCAGATAAACCCATGGGTTTGTTCTCTGTCTCTATTTTAACAGTCTTATCCACAACATTAACCTTTGACACAACAGGGTCAGATAAACCCTTGGGTTCGTTCTTTGTCTCTATTTTAACAGTCTTATCAACAACATTAATTGGTGCTGCATCCTGCCACATATATCCACAAATTTGTTTCAGGCATTTGTAATCTTCCTTAGACTATCCGCAATCTGCTTCACACTATACGCAATCTGCTTCAAAGATGACCGAACAATAGATCCACACTATTTTCAAACTCTTTAAACTTCACACTGAAATCCCATCAACATATTCGTATTGAATCTTACAAGAATCTGTAAACTATTTTCAGAGATTGCCGAGTTATTCCTTATTAAAAGAGCCACAGACAAGGTATATAATTATAGATAGAATTACTTCCTTTTAGGCCGACCAACACTTTGGCATGTAGGCTGACTTGTAACACATCATAATAGCTCGATTTTTCAACGTTGATGTAGAGATGAAATAAACCATTGGTTCATGTTTTCTTTGACTAGGCCTGGGTTTCTGACTGAATCTATATGGACATTTCTATCTAGTTAAATACGCTTCTGTTTGCAAGATTGATTTATCTTTTAAGATTTTGCATTTGTGTGTTGTATGTATCAAAGATTTCTATTCCCAGTTTTTCTATGCACATCAATTCAACTGCACAAACAATTAAATCTAATTTAATATTATTGTCTGCTAGAAGTTAGTTTATGTTTTAAAAATATGCAGTGTTGTATGTAGCAAAATGTTCTACAAGGTGACCTTTCTTATGGAAATGAGTAATAAACAATTGCAACTTATTTTCAACATCATTTTCCTTGTCCAATGGGCCTTTGACTTTTTGCCTCATTTATTTAGAAAGTTTCATGTGCATGGATATATTCTTCCAACATCTATAAACATTATGATTATTCAAACCACAAAAGGAACATGCAAGTTCTTTTCCAAATCTTATGTGAATATTTACCATGTTTATCATAATCAAAAGAAATTTGATTAGAGGCAAATTTATACCTTGAACATTCACCGTTTTCGCCTTCTTGAGGAGGTGAATTTGATGAGGTAGTGGCTCTCCTTTGAATACTAGCAATGAATTCAATGACTCTAGAGCTTTCAACATCCTCTTCTTTTACATTCTCATTAGCTGCATGATTATTAACATCTTCTTGCAAAGTGGGTGTCAAACTTTTCCATTCATCATGAACACAAACTTCACAAGATTGAGGTAATGAACACGAAATAAAATTCCTTCTTGGAACAGATTCATGTGCTTCCTTGGCTTTGGAGCATTCTCCATCATGTTTTCCATAACCAAGACCCAAATAATTTTTCCCTTCCTCAACAAAATTTGGCTCAACTATGCCTTGTACTCAACTATGCCTTGTACATATTTTCCTTTAACCCTTTACTTTCATAGCACATTTTCATCAAAGATTTGGACGTTATTCCTCTAGTGTGTCTCTCAAAAGCACGTACACATTCATTTTGAGAGGAAATTGAAGATAGAAACCAATAGCTAATTCTTCTAACTAACCTTGACTAAAATGAGCTAAATTGTACTTTGATACCAACTTGATTTGAATATGGACAAACTAGTTTTATTAGGCTATCTCCCTCATTAGTTAAATAAAAATGTGTTTAGGATCGTCTAAAGTTAGCCAATTGGGAAGGGGTTTATGTGTCAAGATTTAAGTGTATTTTGTGAGAAATTTATGAGTTAATTAGCTTTTAAAAACTCATGTGTACAACAAATAAAATGAAAAATTTT
Organism: Pinus albicaulis; assembly: GCA_034641835.2. NCBI lineage: Eukaryota > Viridiplantae > Streptophyta > Pinopsida > Pinales > Pinaceae > Pinus > Pinus albicaulis. Next base: position 7,867 of record JAXQQM020079654.1, read on the forward strand.
TATTTTGGAAATTTTTTTCCCTCAATCCAGATTCTGATCATTGGACATGTAAGAGGAAGAAAGAGGGAATTCACTTTTCAAATTCTAGACCTTGTCTAAACCAAAATAAACTAAAGGTTCGGTTTTCAAATACATTCACTTATTTGGAAAATTTCTAGCTACCAAAAGTCCATATGCCAAACTACCTCCCAAGAAATCCATTTATTACACCACTGGTTAGTTTTTTGTCTTCCTATATTCTTTATCAACCTCTTCTAGTGATTCTTGAAAGGTGGATACTTAAATCCTTCCTAAAAATTTGAGCTCTAAAACGAGAAGACATACAAGGTCATTTTAAGTCATTCCTCTATCCAATTATAAAAACCAAGTGAATATTTCTACATATTGATTTCTGTCCCATAAACTGTACAATATATGTGGATTTGCCTCGCCCTATGTGAGATGTTTAACAAACATAATAATAGAGAAACAATTAGTGACGTCACCAAAAGATGTAGCCTCTTCAAGGTATCACATCCTCTCATCAAGGTCAAGAATCTATTCACCAAAAATGTCCTATGGAAATGATGGTTTAAGAAACAAAACTAGACAAAAACCTTCAGTGAGAACGAAAAAATCTAAAACCTCTTCAAGGTCTTCAATCTGCTCGTAAAGTTAAATTGTGTCTTGATCAAGTCCAACAACAAAGAAACATTCAGTGACAACACCAAAATCTACAACTTCTTCAACATCTTCTAAACTATCTTCAAAGTCAATATTGTGTGCATCAAATTCCTCAACAAGGTCATCAATGGAGTCATCAAAACTACTATTTCAAATTTCAATGCCAAAAATAAGTCAAAAGAATTCAATTTCTCCTCCAAAACCTTCTTCTCTGAGCAAAGCTAGCATGATGTCGTCGAGAAATTCAGTAATTCCACGAGGAAATTCTATCAAAGTTAAAACAAATCCTTTTCATCCATATTTAATGCCTACTTTTTCAGGTGGAACACCTCCAAATTTAAGGACCACAATGCTATAAAATACAACTTTACCTAATAGGTGTAGACCTAGAACCCCCAACTTTGCGTGACATGTACAATTGAAGATCTTATGGTAAGCAGTGTGAGAAGAGAGTCATGGTCACTGAGTTGAGCAAGAGAAATAGTTTGGTATGACAACCTTACTTGTGATAGGTCTAGATTGCGGACTACCAAAATACATGGTAATGGCATTCAAAATGTGAAAATTCCCATTTCACTTGGAAATAAGATGGTAGAGAAAGGTATAGATGAAAGGAGATATCCATCTATGGTAAAGAAATCAAATAGTTCTATCAATTCCACCTTGCAACTCTAAGAGACATTGAATTAAATTTCATCTCAAGACAGGGCTTTGGGAGGACACTCTCAAAGCGAACCTTCGTTATGGATTTGAAACACATGGTAAGTATTGACTCAGCAACCTTATTTGCATAATTTTTTCTAGCATGGACCTTAATGTCATAGCCTTCTTTTTCCTAAAATGAATGCAAATTTCCTTGCAATTTGGCTTGCAACATTCATAATTCATGCTCATGGAACATGATTGTGTTGCAATTGTGATAACATCTGTTGTATGCAGAAGCTAATAAAAAATGATCGAAAATGACATTTTTGCTTTTTTTTTATGAATATTTAAGGAAAATTACACCAAGTAGCTTCTAGCCTCATATGACCATCATGTCAAACTCATCTCAGGATATTGTCCAAGTAAGAGCCACTTAAGCAAGCAATCTAGTATACATGACTCTCCAATTTCAATTAGCAGCAATGACAGTTCTAAGTATGGTGCAAACATTGCTCCAAATCCTCAATGGGTCATGTTTGATGACAATAATTTGGGGAGTGAGAGAGGGAGATGGTAGGCCATGGGAAATTGAAAAATATATAACTAATAAGGTGGAAGACACTTTGTAACCAAAGAGAGAAACCTGTTAGGAAATGGGTGAAGTTGGTATTACACACCCAATTGGATAACCTCGAGGTGAAAACATTTCTCCCACTTTATTTGTTGGCATAACCTAGTAAGTGTTATTCACTAACATGTATTTTGTAAAGGCCTTGACCTAGTTCCCATTCAACTCCATCCACCAGGTTGTAGAGGATTCCAAGCCTAATTTCATGAAAAGTAAGTTGGGGATGATCACATTGACCTACTTGATGACGTGTCTATGAAGATTAACTACCTTGAACTATTTTTTTGCGCAGGGAAAGAGACACATTCCCATGTCTGAGCATGAAAACGTTCTTTGATATTGTTAATTCCTCTAGTGTTTACTTCTACAAGTTCTATAGGTAGAGTCTGTAAAGGGCCAGGTAACCTCTGGATCTCATCTTTTATGAAATGTGACATATCTAGTAAATGCCCCTACAGTCAATCTCTGGAATGGATATAAATAAAAGTTCTTTAAGATAAACTATGTACATGTGTCATTTCTCCCACAAACTAAAGTGTATAAGTGGTAAATTTTATACCAAGTGTGCTCCCACCATGTAAAGCACAATTTGGTGAACTTATCATTTTTATAATTTCTTTTTCGATTAAATTTAGTTTCACACATCAATTATTGCTTTGAAAGTTGTGTTCTACATACTTTGTGTACACTAAATTACAAATTTATTTTCTGAAATCTATTTTGTGTAAATGTCGACCAATAGATATATATCATGGAGGATGAACGACGAAGATTAGCCGAATCCCATATGGAGGTTCAGGGATCGGGGGATGTTCACGGTATTTAAATATAATCTTAAATATCCATACATGTGTGTACATATGGAATTGATTTTTTATTAACTTTGTGAGTTAAATGAGTTGTTAATAAGTTTCATATTTTTTTTTAGGAGGTAAGAGGAGAAGGGTTTCTACTCCATCCATGGAGCATGCTCATGGTTCAATCGGTCGAGGTATGAGTGGTAGCAGGTTGCGTGAAGGGGATGATATTTATTCCCCCGAAGGCCAATCAATGGTTGTTGGTTCTCAACAGGGTCATTCTGGGTCTGGTTCTCAGCAGGGTCATGTTGGAGAAGATGCTAACCAACAACGTCAAGGTTTCCATCAATTTCAATATTTTTTCATTAAATTTGTACAACTTTTTTTACACGAGTTTTTTCTAATATACGGAATTTTAAATATATATTGATGCAGAGGCTGAAAATGTTTGAACTAGTGGTCAAAATAGACGCAGGGCAGCCCACTACATTCAAGAAGAAGGTTGTCAACCCAGCACAACTTATTCGGACAAGATTATTGATATACCATGGGAAACCAACATGGAGAAATGCACCTTACAAAGGTGGGTTCACGCAATTTAATCAATGAATATGTATATGTATTTATATGTACACATGAATGTATTTTTCAATTGATTATAAATTCGTATTTGTTTATGAAGCTTCTCCCTCGTCTCGAGAGGTTGGTGGTGGTTTAAATCCACCTAGAGGGCCATCAATGAGTGGTAGCAGGTTGCGTGAAAGGGGTGATATTTATTCCCCCGAAGGCCAATCAATGGCTGCTGGTTCTCAACAGGGTCATTTTGGGTCTGGTTCTCAGCATGGTCATTCTGGGTCTGGTTCTCACCAGGGTCATGTTGGAGAAGATGCTAACCAACAACGTCAAGGTTGCCATCAATTTCAATATTTTTTCATTAAATTTGTACAAATTTTTTTACACGTGTTTTTTCTAATATACGAAATTTTATTTATATTGATGCAAAGGCCGAAAATGTTCGAACTAGTGGTCAAAATAGACGCAGGGCAACCCGCTACATTCAAGAAGAAGGTTGTCAACCCAACACAACTTATCCGGCTGAGATTACTGATATACCATGGGAAACCAACATGGCGGAATGCACCTTAAAAAGGTGTGAAAGACTTCATGCAAAATTGCAAAGAGATCTCGTGGCTTTGTCTCTACCTGCTGAGAGTCGACAAAGCCTTGAAATAGTTACACATTCATTAGGTGAAATGGTAAATGTGTACAGAAATCTTGGGCCAACGACTAATTCATTTGTAGAAATGATGAGAAAGAGAAGAAGTGGCCAAGTCAATGTTTAATTACAAGGGCCAAAAAGAAAAATGTTGAAGGTGTAGTATTTCAATCACCCATACATAGCTCGTTATTTGTATGATAGGCATCTTGCGGCCTATGGAAGGCTTCCATGGAACGATGAGGTTCTTGTTTATTTTGCACAATTGTTTTATGCAAAAAAAATTTTGGGTATGAAACCCAACTACAATGACCTTCCGTCAGAATTTTTTGGCTCGGGGAAAGGTCGATTATATGACCGTAAGGGCGCTAAGTGAGATGTGGAGTTGCCTCGCCCTGAGCCGCCATTGGTGAGTCGACCGTTTCTAGTCGAAACTCTGCGATCAGAGATGGATGCGACTTCTCAAATAAGTTGAGAAGCAAGGGATGTTATGATCGACAATGTTCATAGAAGATTGGGTGGAGTCGATCTTTGTTTAAATCGACAAAAAGCACGTGAAAATGCATGTGCCAATTTTGTTTATTGTATAGATGAGGAGATTGACAACATGAATGTTGAAGATCTCCGAACATATGCAAAAAATTGTCGCAATGGTTTGCAAGACCTAATTTTTCATGAGGAAGAGGGCACCGGAACGGTATGTGTTAGTGACCTTAGGGTTTGAAATTATTTTAACATACATATACATGTGTGCAATTTGTAATAAATACATGTGTATGTACATGTATACATTTATTTGTATGTGTACATTAATCTAACAAAAATGTATGATTATATGTTAAAACACCATTTGCAGTTCTCACACATGATGCATGACGAAAATGTTAATATCACGTTCGGGACCTCTAGTTTAAACAATGCAGATGGGTCTGACCATAAAGATATATTGGCAAATGTTAGTGTTTTTTAAGTGACTTTAAAATAAATAATTGTGCGCACATGTACATGTATGTATATATATAATTTGATAAAATGTTTTAACAGATACCGATTCCGTCCGATGTTTTTGGGATGGCGGTACCTTCTTCTTCCTTGGGAGATGTACCTTCTACTTCCTTGGGAGATGAGCCACAAGTATGGACAATTTTTCACAAGTTTAAAATTTATGTTTAAAAGTTATATATATATATATATATATATATATATATTCTACCTCAAAAAGTTCCATTAAAAATTGAGATATATATATATATATAGAGAGAGAGAGATCTATATTTTGAGTTATTTAAAATTTTTCGAATTTAGGTTCCTATAGAAGATTTCTTTAATCCGAGGACTCTAGCGATGAAGATAGGAACATCCACAGCATTTGAACAAGTTGTCTTTAGTTCCTTTTTTTAATATTATTGAAAATAAGTTTATATATGTACACGTGCATTTTCATTTGAAAGTTTTTAATATATATATATATATATAACTGTACATGTATATTGTACAGTTTACCGCTGCAGATGTTCCTATGGGAGAACTTGTTCATCAAATGGAGAGGGAACCTCATGAGGTATTGCATGATTTTTTTCTTATATTTTGTTTTTTACATGAAGTTCTAGATATATATATTCTCATTCATTTTTAAAACATCAAATTTTGATGTTCAAGTACATGTGCATTGTGTATGTAGGTTTCCCATGATGCTTCACATGATAGGGCACGGATTGAGACTCGGATAGGAAAGTTGCTAGATCCATCTCTATTTGATGGACATGATTTGTAGATTTGATTTCAAGATTTAGATGGTCTTAAAATTTGTTAAACTTGATACAGTTTGATACTTGTGAGATCTAAAAGTTTTGGACGTATTTTATTATGTATTGTTAAAATAATTTGTTTTATTTAATTTTTGGATGGTTTTAGTACTTTTGGCATGTGAATGTGAAGTAATGTTGTCATCTGAACTACATTTGGCATGTTATGTAATGACATGTGTTATAATTTGTTTTGTTTTTAAAATTTAAGTTTTGGATGGTTTCAATCTACATTTGGCATGTGATATTTAATGTTAAATGTTTTTATTGGATAGTTGAATTATAATTGACATGGCATGTGAAGTTTTTAAAACTCAAGTTTTGGATGGTTTCAATCTACATTTTTCATGTGATATTTAATGAACTTTAAATGTTTAATGTTTTAATGTTGCACGATATATAATCAAAATGTTTTTAAAACTTAAATTTTTGGATGGTTTCAATCTACATTTGGCACATGTGGTATATAATTTGTTAAATGTTTCTATTGGATCTAGTTGAACTATAATTGGCATGGCATGTGAAGTAACGATATATATAATCAAAAAGTTTTTTAAACTCAAGTTTTGAATGGTTTCAATCTACATTTCGCATGTGATGTTTAATGTTTTAATGTTGCACGATATATTATCAAAAGTTTTTAAAATTTTAAAGTTTTGGATGGTTTCAATCTACATTTGGCACATGTGGTATATAATGTTAAATGTTTCTATTGGATAGTTGTTCACTATAATTGGCATGGAATGTCAAGTAATGTTGCACAAATACCTTTTGGATGGTTGAAGTACATTTGGAATTATAAGATTGCTTTTGATCTCTACATGTAGTCTTGTTTGAATGAAAAAATTTCCAATAGGAAGAACATAGCTTTTCAATGCAACTAACCATGTATCAATTGAGCTCTAATTGAAAAAAGATTTTAAAGAAGTAGATATATGTACAAATTATCCCTTTAATTTTGATTGGAAATACAAGTCTAGTACATATATATGTTTGTTGAATTTGGGTCAATGTCGTTAATGCACTCAAATAGGTAGCCTTGTCGATTTATTTACATTGTGGAAACTTTTTACCAGAAAATCCAACTAGTTTTTCATCAATGCACATAGAAAAACTACTTGGAACAATTAATTGCATTCTAGAACATATCTAGATCCAATACAAGTAACATTTTTTATCAATGCACATTGAACATATCCGACCATTGGACAAACAAATTTTGTACTAGATTTTCGTTGGGGCCCTTGTTTTGAAAACTTATTTTGAATATTTTGAATTTTGAATAAAGAATGGCTTTTTGGGTTGCGGCATGATGACACATGGCAATCGCGACCAAGTTGCAACTAGAGTAAGTCGCGGAGCTATCAAGGTGGTGCAGAAGCAAGAGATAGCTGAAGAAAGCAGATGCATGAGTACAGACGAAGAGAATATACAACAGAAGACAGAAAGCAAAACACATAGACAACAAGAGAGAAGACGGAAGCAGCTGAAGAAGAACACAAAGAGGAACTAACAGTTGCGATAGAAGGTGAATAAATAGCAGTCACCTGGCCAAAAGAGAAGAGGATGCGACAGGAGAAGGAATGCAGAGTGACTGAAGGAGATCGGGCATGATATCTCTGTAGTTCCTAGGGTTCTCCTATTTACCTTTATGTTCTATAAGGTGTCTGTATCAGACTTGTAAGCTCTCCTTGCGGAAGATATGTAACTATGGATTTGGCTGAAGATATCAATACAATTGCAGGTTGCTGTCCTACTATGTGATTTATATGCATGCATGATGGTTGTGATGATTTAAAATTTTATTTGCTTAATACCTGTTCACTCTCTGAATGTTCTTGCGTATATAACTATGTTTATGCAATCAGTTCAATGTTAATCATGAGTTGTGGATCCTTCCACTGCTATCGATCTATTCCCCTTCTGCATGTGGTTGCGGGATGCCTCGGGTGAGACTCTCTACTCTCTGGAGTAGGGTGATAATGCCAGCATGGTTCTAGACTACAGTGGATTCCTTTGTTGGCCCCAACCCCTGAACCTGGGTCTTGCCTGCGAGACTTGTTTCCTAGCCAACAAATGGTTCCGTTGCCGGGACCTGCATGTTATGAGGGGAACTAGATCATGGTATCGAGGATCTTCGAAGGTGAAGTACGGAGATGGTGGGATAACCATCTGGACCAGTTCGTTGCTCAACAAGCAGAGTTGAAAAATCAAAAGGAAAGGGTGCTTAAGGATCTCGTCTTTTTCTCAGATTCCGCTAGTGATACTTACGAGATCCTCTGGGGAAAATTCCATGGTGACCTCTATAATTGGTTGCAGAGGTTACAGACGAAGGTGCCTAGGGATAGCTCGCGAAATATAAACTGAAAGTGGGTGCACGGGGATCTGGTGGCTCTGCACCAGTTGGACACTGAATTGACCCGCGCAGTGAATTTTTGGGTAGAGACCACTTTGGACAGATATATTGTGGAGTTTGCAGCATAGTGCTACCAATACTTCTCGAAGGCTGAAGCTATATTCCATTCCGGGTTAAGAGGGAAGTTGATTAAGGATATTCTGCTGTGGATTAAGGCCCTAATGGTGGACGGAGGGCTGATGGAATTTCAAAAGTCGAGCATGGAAGCGTAAACCCCCAGTGCTGGGGGAAGGGCTGAAGGGACATATGCTACGTGAAGTGTGAAGCGAGGAGTGGGGGATGGATGCTGAGGCTGCGAGGAGATTGAGGGAGCAACGTGCACATCGGCGGGCACAGATCGTCGATAGGTGGTGAGAAAGGGTGATGCGGGAGTTAAGACGACGGGAAAACGACAGGAAGAATCAGGAGGAGGCGCCTCAGAGGATAGGGATCATGGACACTCAGGCGGATACCCTGGAAAGGGAGGGGACTACTGTGGGAGTACGGCGGGTGCATGGGAGCCCGACTAAGAGAAAAGGGGAGACGAAAACTGACGAAGACGATGCAGGTGCACAGCCCGAAGAAAGTTCTGATGGCGAATGGTACGTCGTGATGCAGCGGTTGTTTCAAAAGCGGACGACATTAATCTCTCCAGGCAGCCCTACTTCCAAAAATTTGCACGGCAAGGATCCTTACCTTCCCCTAGTACTTTACCAACCTTTAAGTAATATTTTCGTTAAGTTACAAGAATTGAGTCAATTTCACAACAGTTCATTGTCGAGAGCGACATACATTAATAGCAGCGGCACTGGTAGTACTGCATTCCCCAGTGGAATAGTCACGCAACCAGGACCCGAAGGATTCATCCTGGTCAACCCTCCACAAGTAAATATGGCTGGGTCATTCACCCGGTATCCAGAATTCTCTGGTCGGGGCAACGATGATGTAGAGTAGCACTGGTACCTCTGCGAAGCCATATGGAGGGCTCGGCAGACGCAGACGCTGGGAAGCTAATAGAGTTCCAAACCATGCTCAGAGAGACGGATCTATGATGATTTATCAAGTGGTCCGAGGCCCATCCTAATCCAGTAATTGCAGATGTAAAGCGGGATTTTTTCCGCTAATTTAAACTTCCCCAGACGGACTAACAAGGTTTGTCCGAGCTCTGGGAGATTAAGAAGAAAGAAAGAGAGACTGCATGGGAGCTGATGCGGTGATTTAAGGATGCGATCGAGAAACTCATCTACCCGATCGATCCAAACCATCAGAGGGACTGATTCATCAAGGCTCTGCTTCCCTTGACGCGAACCCCCCTCACCCAGTAGAAGATTGAAAACTTGCAGGATGCTTTGGAACAGGACATGAAGATAGAGGCCATGGCGGGCTACCCTCAGGAATATCGGGGAGGTTCGGCCCTGTAGGATCCTTCCTTGGTGGGACTGCAGCATCTGATCGCTAGTCTGACTGAAAAGCTCAAGGAAATTTAGCCTATAAGACCAGCCAGGCCGAACATTTGGTGCACTCACTGCCTGGTTGAAGGCCACGTCGCAATCGAATGTCCTCGGCTGTGTGGCACGGGTGTGGGACCCTCTGTCGCGGCGATCCAGGGGGGTACACCCACGGGGGGTGGCGCGACGCTGAATCCATAGGGGGTATACCAGCCGCAATAGCCTTATGCGGGGTTCCCATCTCAACCAAACCCAACCGCCACGAATTACTGCGAGATTTGCCGGACAATGGGGCATCCACCTCGGATGTGCCCGATACTACAGAAGTACTCTAACATCCCAAACAATGTATACTGTGAGTTTTGTGCTTCCACGATTCACAACACTGAGCAGTGCAGAGCTCTCGACGCCCTCGCGGACCGGTTGGACCGTCCTTCCTATAGGGTGAACGAGGCTTCCAGGGGAAGAGGCGGCGGTATGCGCGGAGGCCGCACAGGGGGACGAGGTCCAGTGAAATGTTACAACTATGACCAGGAGGGTCACGTGGCTCGGGAATGTCCCCTTCCCCGACGTCCTTAGTGTTCCCAGTGCCGCGTGAATGCCCATGCAACAGAGGACTGTCCCGAACTCATCAAGAAGTGGGAGGAACGGGCACGGTAGAGGGGCATGAATTTGGTAAACTCCAAGCCGTGAGGAACCGTGACTCTGGCCATGCAGAATGTAGTGATCGTCACGTGGGGCAGCAAGAAAATGGGAGAGGACACTCATGGAAAGGAGTTGGTCTGGGCTATTCAGCCCGCCTCCCCGAAGAAACTGATCTGGCCGGACGCGCAGAAGAGGTACTTCCAGGAGGCAGTGGAGGCTTTTTCTCAGCTGAGGGAAACCGGGGGCCTCAAGGTACCCCCGACGACTGGCTCCGGAGAACAGAGCGCTATAAGGACCTTGATTGAGGAATGGATTCAGTTGTTCCTCACAATTGTTGATAATGCCTTGATGTGGGACCAACTCAAGTGTACACTGGAGGATGCACTGTAGGGGAATACGGGGCCGAGGGAACTGGTGGACATAGCACCCCAGTATGTGCAACGAGTCAAGCGGAACAAGCGACACATGGGAAAAGAGTTTCGGCTTAAAATGCAGGTTGCAGGATTCCAAATTAGCGATACCATGCTTGATTTAGTGTCTAACGTCAACATCCTGCCGTGGAAGACGTGGGAGGTTCTTGGAAGGCCACGGCTGACCTAATCACCAATCCAACTCAGAATGGCAAACCAGTACTGCATCGTGCCAATCGCCCGACTCGAAGGTGTCGAGGTCGACATTGCGGGGGTGAAGACTTACACGGATTTTGAGGTTATTGATATTATGGGAGACAAGGATCCTTACCCCGCCCTGCTAGGCATCGATTGGGCTTTTGAGAATTACGCCATCATCGACCTCAAAAAGGAGCTGATAATCTTCAAGGACGGAGAGGTCTGGGTCACTCAGCCCCTTGACCCATATCAAGGCCCGCGATATACCAAAATCGTGGACAACCGGGAGGATGCTCAGATGATGGACCACCTTTATCAGATGACTGCCGGGAAGCGGGAGGACTATATCAACCCAACCGCAACCGGTTCCGTCATCTGGCGCAGTGTCCAGAGCCCAGAGCTGGGATCGGAACTTGCTTGGGAAGATTGGCAGCAGGGTGGGTACGAGACCAGTACGCGGAGATGTGCTGCCATTTCCCAAGTCCCTTGGATTGGCGCTGAGTTCAGAGAATACCCCACCCTGTCGAACATGCAGGCTATCAATACCTTTATTGCAAAGGTAAAGGACATGGTACCAGAAGGAAGCAGGATACCACTTTTGGACGTCACACTACAGTCCACATCAACGAGATGGTGGAGGAACCACCGCAACACCTTGTCGCAGTGGAGTTGCGTAGCGGAGGCTTTGTGGGCGCGGTTCAAAGAAGACGAAGGCCCTCGAAGCGGGCATAGGTACAGAGGGATTTCTGATCTGCGGGACCACCTGAAGAGCTGTGAGGAGCAGTGGAAAGGTCTAGGATACCCGCAAGAGCTGTGGGTACATTGGTTCATTCACTCCTTAGATACCATCCCCCAGGCCTGGTACTTGGAAGAAGAGCGGAAAAGAGGAACCAGCCCCTGGCAAGAAGTCACGAACAAGTTTGTTTGGTGCTTCTCGTTCGAAGGGGAGATAGAGCTGGTGTCCCGAGCACTACAAGCTATCAAGGGGGTATTGTTTCTCTGTGACCCAGAGCCCGATGGGGGCACGTTTGCATCACGTCCTGAGGCCAGGCAAAAGTTGGCTTGTCAACGGATTGACGGTGATCCAGACGATGAAAATCTGGAGGACCTCAGACACCTATATTTCAAAGAGAAGGAATGCGAGTGAAACATCAATGAAGAACCGACTACCGAAGGCGTCCATTTACAGCCGCTAAAGACAAAGAAGTTGAACATAGGTACGAAGGAAAAACCCAAGTTGGCTACAATTTGGGATTACTGGGACGAGGAGACGACAAAGGAAATATTTAGCCTCCTCCAGGAATACGAAGACTTATTCCCTTCGTCGGTTGCAGATTTGAAGGGTATCAAAGGAGACCTCGGAGAAATGCGTATTGTGCTGAAACCGGATGCCAGGCCCGTAAAGCATCGACCCTATCGATTGAACCCACGGATCAAAGAAAAGGTCAAGATGGAGATTAAAAAGATGCTGACTTCAGGTCTCATCTTTCCGGTGGAAGAAGCAGAGTGGGTGAGTCCTATCGTCATTCAGAATAAGAAGGACAAGGTGGAGATATGTGTCTGTGTCAACTACCGGAGTCTGAACAACGCCTGCATCCATGATCCGTTTCCCACTCCTTTCAGCGACGAAGTATTGGATCATGTTGCGGGAAATAAAGCTTACTCCTTCACTGATGGTTTTTTGGGTTATCATCAGGTGCGCATTGCGGAAAAAGACAAGCTGAAGACGACATTCACCACCGAGTGGGGATTGTTCGCATACCACGTAATGCCGTTTGGCTTGAAGAACACCCCGGCCATGTTTTCCCGGATTGTCATCGCTGCTTTCCGGGAGTATATCCACAAGTTCCTGGAAGTCTACATGGACGATTGGACCCTCTACATTTTGTTGAAGAAACACGCCACCCTGTTGTGTATCATGTTCGATCAGTGCCACCAGTTGCAGATTTCCTTGAACTTGAAGAAATGTATTTTTGCAGTTCCTTTCGGCACGCTGTTGGGACACGTGGTATGCAAGCAAGGGGTCTGTGTCGACTCCGCCAAGGTAGTGGTGATCGTCCACCTGGAAGCCCCCGAAACAATGAAGCAGTTGCGAGCACTACTTGGGCACACAGGATATTACAGGCGGTTTATCCGAAATTACGCTAAGATCACTGCCCCTTTAGAAAAGCTACTACAGAAGTCTGAAGTATTCCAGTGGACGGATGAGTGTCAGATGGACCTTAACACTCTGAAGGAAAAGCTGGCGACGACGCCTATTCTTGTTCACCCAGACTGGGATAACCAGTTCCATGTGCATATTGACGGTTCCAGTATTGAACTTGGGGCTGTTTTGGCGCAACCCGGAGAGACGAAAATCGACCATCCAGTCTAATTCGCTAGCCACAAATTGTCTAATTCGGAGAAGAACTACACCACTACCGAGAGGGAGGCCCTGGCAATGGTGTACTCGCTCCAGAAGTTGCGCCACTACCTTCTAGGAGGCAAATTAAAGTTCTTTATGGACCACTCTGCATTGAAGTACTTGGTGAATAAGCCTGTGTTGGAAGGACGGATCTGTCACTGGCCTCTACTCTTCCAAGAATTCACGTTTGAGGTAATTGTCAAGCCCGGGAGGTTGAACGTCGGGCCCGATCACTTATCCAGGTTGGAGACAGGGGAGAACGACGACTCTCTTGATGATCAGCTGCCGGATGCTGACCTCTTCCAAGTCGAAGCTGTACTGGACTACTTGGCCAACATTGCCACCTATCTGACCACGGGGCAGTGCCCTCAGCACTACACCTTGCTCCAGAAACGACACTTGGTCGTCCGCGCCGCCGAATACCAACTGATTGCGGGGCAGCTATACAAACTGGGCCTCGATGAGGTTCTGCGTAGATGCGTACTTGACCACGAGCACGAAGCTGTGATGTGGGAATGCCACAGTGGTGTTGCGGGAGGGCATGTGGGAGCAAAACCCACTGTGAGGAAGGTACTCCGGGGTGAACTATGGTGGCCGACGGTCCATGCATATTGTAAGACATTTGTTAAGAGATGTGATGTCTATCAGCGAATGGGGAGGCCCTCTCACAGGGACGAGCTTCCGCTACACCCAGTGCATGTGTTGCGGCCATTTGAGAAGTGGGTTGTCGACTTCGTAGGTCCCATAGCCCCAGTTTCCAGGCACTCCAAGGCCCGCTACATCATTACCACAATATACTACCTCACCAGGTGGGCTGAGGCAGTGGCAGTACGTGACTGCATGGCGAATACAGTAGCACAGTTCATCTTTGAACACATCATCAGCAGGTTTGGTTGCCTGCGAAGTTTAACTAGCGATCAGGGTACGCATTTCATTAATGACATGGTCAAGTCGCTGCTGGACACATTTATGATTCAACATCACAAAAGCAGCCCGTACCACCTGTAGGCCAATGGTACTGTTGAAGCATTTAATAAAATTCTTGAAAAGGGGTTAACAAAGATCTGCAACGCCCAGCGGGATGACTGGGATGAGCGGCTACCAGCTGCACTCTGGGCCTACTGGACTACGGTAAAGTGCTTGACCAATCAGACACTGTTCCAGTTGGTGTATGGTCGGGAAGCTATGATTCCCGCCGAGTTCACTGTACCCAGTATTTTAATTGCCACGTCTCTCGAGTTCTCGAAAGAAGCCTCGCTCCAGGAGCGCCTACATGAATTACAGGAACTGGGTGAGGCCTGATTCTTGGCCGAATTCCACTAGAAGGTTCAGAAGGACAGGCAGAAAGTGTGGCACGATCGCCACATCAAGAACAAAACGTTCCAGGTTGGCGGCAAGGTCCTCTTATACGACAGCAAGTTCCAGAAGTTCCCAAGAAAGTTGCAGATGCACTGGCTAGGACCTTACTTTGTCATCGAGATTAGAGAGTCCGAAGCCGTTCGGTTGGCTCAGCTGGACGGTACTATTTTACCGGGATGGGTGAATGGCGCACACCTGAAACCCTACCAGGAGTAATTTTATTTCAATCTTCATCAATAACTCTTGCAACCAAGAGAAGTTTATTTCAATCTTCATCAATAACTCTTGCAACCAAGAGCACCCGTAGAGTAGCATAGTTGAATAACTCTCCCGCAACCAGGATGAGAATAGGTAGCATTTTTTGTTCATGCATAGTTTTTCAATAACCGCTCTGTTGCGGGACCGAACCGTAACTGATTCCTTTGTTGGCCCCAACCCCTGAACCTGGGTCTTGCCTGCGAGACATGTTTCCTCGCCAACAATTTTCAATCAGGAATAGAGATGTGGGTCAAATCCCACCAAAAGTCGGAGAAGTGCTCCGAGTCTCTTTTCTGAAAGGAATTTTCGTACAAAACTATACTGCAGATGATTTATTTACATTGTGTCCATACTTTTTACCAGAAAATCCAACTAGTTTTTCATCAATGCACATAGTAAAACTAGAACAATTAATTTCATTCTAGAACACACACACACACACACACACACACACACACACATATATATATATATATAACATTTTTCATCAATGCACATGTATAGAAAAGCTACTTTCAGTTGATACTAGAGCACGTGCTTGTAACAAAACAATTTGTACATGTGCAAAAACTTGCACAAATAACATAAGCAACTCCATTTTTAGTTGAGTACTGGAAGTTATAAAACATATTTAATCCAAAGAGAATAAATTGTTGGAAAATTCACTCAAAAAAATTCTAATGGAATTCCATCTTCAATAACCCGTTCATGATCGGATTTTGACATTTTCCATCTCTTAATTTTTTATTTTTTCTTTGATTGAACTTCTATCAACTTTATGCGTGTTGCACACACCAAGTGATTATATTGACAACTTATGGAATCAGGTTCATAGTCTTCAAAGTAAACAAAGTCTCCACTTTGATGAGTTTGTCTGAAAAAATAACCTTTCAGTATAATAGACCCTCTGTCATATTGAAATCCATGATCATTATAGTTTTTTAATAATTTCATTTTTCGTTTAGTGCAACGCATCAAATAATACTTCACATTTTCATCATTGTTAATAGGTGCAATTACAGCAAAAACATCTCTTGCACAATAAAATAAAATTAATAAAATTATACATATTTAAATTTATTTCTAGATCTTTAAATCATTAGAAAGTAATTCAAATGTTACCTTCTCTAACAAGATCAGAAACTCGATCACCATCGGATGATATTGTAGTTTCCTCTGATTTCATTTCTTCAAACATTGCAATAGACATTTTGCCCTTTGTATTTAGCTTTGTATGTTTCCAATCGTTCACATACATTTTGTTTTCACAAACTTCATTGGATTTTGTGTTGTCTATGCAAACATCACAAAAACAAGAATATTTTCTTTTATCCAATGCAAACACATTTCTGGACGACTTTTTTTTAATTTAATGCAATTTTCGAGTCCCTTTTATTGTTTCAACGTCACTTCCAATTGATCTATCTACATCTTCGATTCCAATATGCCAGAAAAACCTTTATATGGAAAATTAGAAGAAGAATTTGTAAATATGATATCAAAATACAATCAAAGATAATCATTGCATGATAAATGTACAATGTTTAAAATTAGATTTCCAATATAAATTAAATTGAACGTACCTTTGCACTTCCCTTGACGAGTTAGTCTCATGGCTTAGAGCAGTGATGCACCATTGAACAACTTCTTCAGCTTTCACAAGTCGGCTTGCAGAGTGGTTCATTTGATATCTTCGAAGTGCTCATTTTATGCATGCTCCTGCACCGTCATGTTCTCCTTTTCCATGGCCAATCTCAAAGAAATTCCAACAATGTTTAATGCAGGTTTTCTTATGAAGAAAAAACAACCAAAAGAATTATCATGCAGATTTGAATTGACCTGTGCATCCGTCTGACCATATCCAATGTTCATTGAATGTTATTCCACGATTTTTCAATGAATCATAAATTTTTCCAAAACAATGTTGTACAAAACATGTATCATGTGTACGATCGTCACTGATATAAAAGTGATATTCTTTAATAATATGTCGGTTTTCACTCGTGTTTTCTATATGATCGAAATTTTGTTCAGCATGTCTATATAGAATATGGACGAGCATGGAGACTTGGTCAGAATGATAGTATTCACTCTGAATTTATTTTTGTGGAACAAATGTGTAGTTTTTTGCAAAATCAATCACTGAAAAAATGGTCCTTGGTGGAAAAACTTCATGATATTTTTTGAATTGCAAGTCTTGCCATCGAGCTCTATGGGAATGCTTAGTGTATTTGTAAATTTCTGCCTCAAACTTTCTCAAAAAGTCTATCAGAAAAATTTCGTCTTCTAGTAATTCAATTCTTTTAACACTATTTGCACCTTGAATCGATGTATCGATATATTCATATCTCTTCCATTTCACTTTCATGTTGGACAATGATTGATCATTTATATCAATACGACATTTTTTTTTAAATTTAGTCAAATTTCCACAATCATCGCATTTTTTACCACCAACACATTTCTTTTTGTAAAATAGTTCATTGCTTTCTCTTTCACATAGAATTTGAGATATGAAATCATAGATAGTGGAAGGAGGAGGTGAATCCTTCCATAATGTTCTACCGAAATCAAGGAATGTGTCATAATATAACTCAAATTCCACATGATAACAACAACAACAAGTGTCGCGTACGGTGATAGGTTTTACATACCATGGTTTTTGTTGAACAAAAGCATTGAGTGAAACATAAATTTGACGATTCTCTTCTTTGAACTTGTTGAATAACTCTATCTGAGTGGTTTCCAAGAAATATTTTTCATGTTCTTCGTATTGATTTCATGCTATTCTTCTTTGCATCACATGCCTTGCAGTTGGCGAAACACGCGAATTGTTCTTGCAATATTCATATATTATTTTTTTAATATTTTCTCCAAGTCTATCTTTGTATGGTTTCCTACAAATAGCTCTCCAACAAGCGAGTTCATCATTTACATCTATTTGTAGCCGAAATTTCCGATGTTTGTGCAAATTTTTTCACGAGGTTCCCAGTGCTCGTGCCATAGATGTTACTAAACGATTCTCTTGAGTACTTGATGAAACCATTTCCATCTGTATTCCTCTACATACAATTGAAACATCTTTCTATCTAGATCTCTTAATTGACTTTATAGCACTACTCATATTTTTTATCACATCTTTCTTTATTTTTTTATCTTTGGTTGATTTTTGAATACCCAATAGTGTCGTAGCTTCTTTTAATTTCCTTAATGATAGGAGACCTTTCAACATTTGAGCCTGAACTGTCACCCGCTCATTTAAGAAATACTTTTCAAAAATGCAGTTAACATGATATCGTATAACAAGGTCAGGTTTTTTATCTCCATATGTGTGAGTGTAAAAATTTTCTAACATCTCATTATCGATAGTGATTTCATCTGTACATATTCGAAAAAATAGTACATATTCAATAAATAACTAAATTAATAAATATATCTATAATTTCAATGATATGTGCATGTGTTTAATATATATATATATATGTGTGTGTGTGTGTGTGTGTGTGTGTGTGTACATACCTTGTGATTCAATTTCTTTATTTGGATTTCTTTCAATATTTTCACCATCTTCAATCATTGGTTCAATATCTCTTTCACTTTCTCTTTCAAAATTTTGTATCTCATCATCAATGTTTTGAGGAATATCTCTATCTGTTTACATTAAACAAAATATTTTTCAAATTAGTTCATCAAATAAAAATTAAGCTTCACATTTTACATTAGGAAAATTTTAAATATATCAATAGATTATAATATTTACATTTACATACCTGCTTCAATTTCTGCTTGAGGTTGATTTTCTTCTTCAATATTTTGAGGAATATCTCTGTCTATTTACATTAAACAAAATATTTTTCAAATTAATTCATCAAATAAAAATTAAGCTTCACATTTTACATTAGGAAAATTTTAAATATATCAATAGATCATAATATTTACATTTACATACCTGGTTCAATTTCTGCTTGAGGTTGATTTTCCTCTTCAATATTTGAGAGGGCTTCTAACTTTCTTTTGCGAGATTGTCTCGTCTCTTCTCTACGTTCCTCAGGGTCTCTTTTTCGATCATATTTTCTCGCACAAGTTCTTCGATTTCCCATGATAGTAGGGTATGAAGTTCAAAAAAATTCCTTCAAAAAATTAGACAATAACTCGATTACAAAAAATATCACAAAATATTTAATTTCAAAAAATTCAGTTTAAATTTTTTGCAAAAAAAACATACTCCAATCCAAAACACTTACTTTAAAAAATTCGAGAGAAAAATGTCTTATAAAAATGAAACGAAGCTCAAAAGATTTACTTCAACTAAAAACACGTACATACCTCCAAGAAATGTCTTTTGAATGTACGTCCAAGAAATTTTTTTAAGTCCAAAACAATTTTTTGCAAAATCAGACCGCCTCCAAGAATTGTCTTCCAAAAAAATTCTTTAAACCCAAAATAATTCTTTGCAAAATCAGTTTTCTTCCAAGAAATGCTCTTAAATCCAAATTTTGAAGAAAATTTTTTAAACCCAAACCAAGATCTTTGTAAAATCAGATGAAATGTGTGAAATTTGCGAAAATTGTGAATGATTTCGCGGCAATTTATATTGCCATGAAATGTGTTTTAGTAGGGGCTCCGCAAAATTTTCCGGCCGACGAAAAGTTATACAAAAGTTCGGCCGAACTTTTGATTAAAAGTTCGGCCAAACAATTAAGTCGTTAGACTTAACGAGCCGTCAGCACAAAACATAGTTCGGCCGAACTAACGTGTCACCAGTTACGCAAAAACCAGGCTCTGAATACGTTTCTGCAACTTTGGACTCATTAAAATCCATGAAAAGTTGTTAATTAACTGTTGGAACCAAGACAAGCATTTTCAAAATTGAATCTAATTTCAGGAAATATATCTTTTATGGAATTTCATAAACGTTTACTAATTTTAATTATTTTTCTAATAAAATGGGTGCAAACAATTTCTGAGGGTCATTGTGATTCAGTGAAATCAAAATTTTGTATCTCCCAAAATTAATTGTAAAAAAAATTGAAAAAATTATGGGGCATTACATTGGTCTGTCCTCTCTAATGGGTAGCTTTTATATTTTTAGTTTATAACTTATATGTTAAGAAATTTGTTGCGTGGCGAAACATATCCAGAATATGCAGTTTTTCGTATTGGACCAGTTCAAAAAATTCTAGTAATTATGATATGCATCCATTGGCTTTGTAAATATGAAGAAACCAAAGTAGACTCTGTCTTTATTGTTGTAACACATTTTGTTTTCTCAAAAACACAAATTTTCAATGAATACAACATTGCGTCATAACATGACTTCTTATGAATCCTTTGATTTTTAAGAAACACACACTCAAATAAATGCTAAGTTGACATATCAAATATACATAAAAAAAATTCAAAAAATAAGTAATAGAAAGCTAACAAAATTTCTCACAACTTTTATTTTTATCGCAAAATGAAATTCTACACAGAAATTTTTTTATAGTTTACAAAAAGTTGAAGAACCGAAAAAAATGAAATTTTTTTCTCAAAAAAGGGCAAAAAGTGTAACCCAGCTTCACATTTTCACCCACATGTGTCAAACAGTCTACTAATTCACATATGTTTAATGTTCTACAGGGACCAACAACTCAGAAAATGAATATTGTTCTAAGAAAAGAAAAAAATAGAACATGCAAATGAAAATGAATTGCGTTCTCCATTGTCGTTCTCAAATGCACTAATAAAAATTTAATTCATATGAATATTGTTATAAGATTATATATATGTGTTGACATTTGAAGAATAATGAATTTAAAAAAACCACAATAATTCTGATATGATATAACAAATTAATCCAAACAACACATTCAAATGCATTAATAAAAATGTAATTAATATGAATATTGTTATAAGATGTGTCGACTTTTGATGAATAATGAATTTAAAACAATCACAATAATTGGACTGTTAGAGGTGGATGTTTCTAAAATAAAATAAAATGAAAACTAGTGCGTTTATGTGTCTATACGCCTCAGTGCATTTATGATTCTATGGGCACTGCACTAATACAGATTCCAGTTATAAATATCAGTGCGCTTGTGTGATACTGCGCACCGGGGAGTTTATGTATCTATAAGCATTGGTGCATTTGTAGATGCCATGTGTATCGCACATATACCGATACCAATTATAAATCTCGGTTCCTTTCTATGATACGGAGCACTGGTGCCTCATAAATATACATGCACCGGTGCGCTTATACGACCTATGGGCACCGCTCAAATCCCAAGACCAATTAGAATGGCCTCGTGCGTTGTATCGCCAACACCAGGCCCGATGCTGTTGTTTTCCTTAACGGCCCGGTGCATTCTCCTTCAACTGCCCTAGTGCATTGTCTACCGATACACACCGGTGCGTTAAAACCTCATAAGAGCACCAATGAAAAAACATCCATAATAACCTTCGGCCGCCCATTTTTTTTAGTTGTGTTGAATTTCCGTTAAAAGCTCCGCCAAAACCTCTGTTACCAGAAACAGATGTGGTAGCATATGTTTTTTTGACAAATTTGGCCAATTTTATAACACTAAAAACCTCCTTTATAACCTCTGCTAGAGGGTCTTTTCCTTGTAGTGTTGCTAGGATGGTGAAACAACCAGATTCTACTCTTTGGCTAACAGTTTGAGTTCTCTATGATTTGATAAGGGTTTCTGAAGTCCTAAGGGATACTAAGATTTTCACTGACTCAAAGGTCCCACCATGATCACCATTATGTTAGTGATGGTGATGAGGTGGCAATGAATCAATGGATACAAAATGTCTTAGCTTGTGACTTACTCAGAAGGTCCCACCATGATCGCCATTATGTTAGTGTCCTGTGATTTAGCAGATTGGTAGACCAAATGCACAGGGTAACATCAAACCAGTCTTTGTAGTCCTAGGACCTAGCCTTCCTGGACTCAGAGAGGGCTCTCTCTATTGTGTGCAAAGGATGTGAACTTGTTTTCTTTAGATGGTTGATTTTAGGCTAGTGGTTAAGTGTAGGGTTTGTTGCTTGTTTTGGTTGGGTAAGATGATCAAGTAGAATAGGTGGAGTGAGAGTTCTTCAAATCATTGGGCCATGGAGTTTATGAAAGTCATGGATATCTCAACAATGAAATAGGATGCATAACAGGGGAAATCTAGCATGGTCAAATAGATCTTTAAGGCATGTGTGAAGTGAAATGAACATTAATTTTGTGAGCATAGTAGGTGTGTAAGGGCAATGAAGAATCCTTTAAAAAGTACCTTTAAAAAAGATGGTATTAAATATTAATCAGCATAAGGAAATAATCATAAGACAGGGAAAACCAATAACTCTTTGATTACACTTAAGAAAACAAACATTCAAGATGAACAATTCAGTGAACCATAGAAAGCAAGAAACTTATCTAACTTCTAGTGATTTTACCTTCAAGGTTAGAAAACATACAAGATAACATATAACTTTAATCAAAGAAGAGGGAACTCCCAAGAATCTTTGATCAAGCTACAAAGAAATTTAAGGCAACTTCTCAGGCATGGACAAAGGGAATGATCAAAACATGACCTCTTTGGCTAAAAACTAACAAGTAATACTTCAAAGAGAGATTCCAAAATAGAGTTTAAATAACATCAAATAAGCAAGGATAACCATAAAAAATACTTGAAAACTACTGTATTGAACCATTCATGGAATAAACAAGCATAGGTAGGTCTAAGAAGCAATTAATAATTCCTTAAACTAACCCAACAGAAGAAAACATAAATACAGTTTCTGGTTTCAGAATCTCATGTGGTAAATGCTACATTGGAGAAACAAGAAGATCTTTCAAGATCAGGCTCAAAGAACATGGGGGCGATATTAGAATTGGAAGAACCAAATCCTCGACGCTGGCTGATCACTCAAATAAAACCCTCCACCATATTTGCCTTGAGGATGCTAAATTTATAGCCAATGAAAATCACTATTACAAAAGGAAGATGCAGGAGGCTCTTGAAATCATCAAACATCCAGAAAACCTCAATAGGGATGGAGGTTTAGAAGTCAGTAGAAATTGGGTCCCCTTATTTTCCCACTCTTAGATCTTCCTTCCCCTGGTAGCAACTTTATTTTCCTACTTCTTCCTCCCCTGCGCTGTGCTTTTTTTAGTACTTAGTCAGCCTTTTTTAACTCTTTCTCTTCCTACACATTGCTCCTTTCTCCCCCCCCCCCTTTTTATATCTTCATCTTGACCTTTCCTCTCCTTTTCTTCTTAACCTTTTTAACCTTGGGGCTTTCCTCACAAAACTTTAAGGTTTTTGTTCTTTACTTGATTGTTTCATATTTTCTTTCTTTGTATGGTTAGGCGTTTCCCTCCCCCTCCTTACATTTTATAATTTATACAACCCTTTAGTCCGCACCCTCTTAATCATTTCCCCCTTCTTTTAAGATATTAATATTCTCATTTCATTAATTTCAAACCTTAAATAATAAATACCTTTAGTAGTAGATATACTTAACTATTCCTAAGGATTTATTAAAATAAAATTGAGATTAATACCTTATGAGAATTTCTTCTTTTTATGCTTTTTCCTTTTTAATGATATCTTTAATTTGCATCTTTTCATCTCATGGGCTCCTTCCTTCTCTCTGTTGTCATTGTAGTATCCTTATTTTGTCTCGTTGTGGAGGTTTCATCTTATGAACCTCCCCCAATAAAATAAATCATGTTTTATATTATTATATTGCCTTTGTGATAATATAAATTTAAAACTTGTCTTTTGATTTTCGTGGAGCTAGTTAACCCCTCTGTTTCCTTATTTAAATATAATTTATTCCCTTGTTTTTATGATCTTAAGCCATTCTCTATATTAGTAACACGTCGTTATTTCTGAAACCTTTTTAAAACTGGATTTTTGTATTTAACATAAAAATACCATTTGAATTTTGTGTTGGTCGGCCTGTATCCTGCACTCTGGATAGGTATTTATAATGTCTTTTCTCCTCTCTCTTTTTTACAGAATTTGTCCTGATGATGGGTCTTATTCTAGACCCGAAAAGTTGACACAAAAATGTTCACTATGGAGATTCTGAAACCAGAAACTCTAAACTCTCACCACAAAAATCTGAAATCTACAACATAAATACAATAGAAAGCAAGAAGGACTAAGGTGGCTCAAACAACATTTCTTAGCCTATAATTTTATGTTCTACTGCAACATAGAAAGATGAACATAATGAATAAACATGAAAACAATAACTAAATAGAGACACATCACTGTTAACCATGCTTAGGGATCCTGCAAGCTATCCTCCTTCATCATCAATCAAAGCAGGCCATTCACAAACTCCACAACATCAATTTCTTCTTCAAACTCAAGAAAACCATGTATTGCACTCAAAACTCATCAAATTCCAACATTTACAATGAAACCCTCATGCTCTACTTATATAGAAAAGGAGGGAAAAAAACCTAGATAGGGTTGGGAAAATGTCAAAATCACTCATAAATTTCATAAATGCCCAAGAGACCATGCAAGGCCCAAGGCACAAAATATCTTATGAAAAAATGCCAAAATAGCTTATTGCACCTAATTCTAGAGTGATTTGCCTCAAAAAACACTAAAATATGATTTTTCAATAAATAAGTGTGTTTTGTTGACTTTTGGCCAAATATAGTTGAATTTTGGCCAAAAACACACAGTGTTTGTTATCTATAAGCGCAACACCACCCTAGGTAGAAAATAGTTCCTATTGCAGCCAAGTTTTTGGGACCTTCCCGATGTTGGAATTTTCTTCGTGATCGCCCGTTGGAAAGCCTAATGAGTCTTATTTCCAGATATACCTTTGGTTTTCTGATTGAGCACATGTAACTCATTCAAAAATTCAAGTTCCAAAAACTTCTCTGAGCGCAGCACCAGGCCTGGAAAGGAGGCAGAAAGGTGAAAATGAGGTGTTTTTTGACCTTTTGAGGGGTAAAAAATGCTCCAATTTATCTAAAATTTGGTGAGAATAGTTTAATAGGAAAGATAAATCCAAAAATGTAATTTTTTTCCTCTGAGGATGCCTGAGGGAAAAGCGTAGCGCCAGTGCCGCTGCGCTTATAGGCCTTCAAATTCTCAAAAAACCAAAACTTGTCAAAATTCCCTCAAATTTGTTGGATGAGTGCCTCATGGGGTTTGAGAGACCTGTAGAGAATATTGTGCCAAAATTCCAAGGTTATCTTGGCCTTTTTCTTCTTTTAGTGCTTGAATCTTGGTTTGGGCCTTCTTCAATTTAGCCCTTGTAACTTGGATTCTCCGAGCATACTGCTTAGTCATCCTTCTTTGGAGATCAAGATCCTGATTTTCCTTCTTCAATTTAGCCTCCAAGTGTATGTTGGCTCTTTCCAACCAAGGTTCCCAATCATGTGCTATATCCATGGCCAAAATCTCATCTATAGGGAGTTGTTCTGCTAGGGCTTATTCTTGTTCCCTTTGTTTGGCCAATGCCTTCTTCAACCCCATGGTTCTAGGTCTCTTTTTTGACTGTCCTTCTTCATCCTCACTTTCTTTATAGGTGCCCATGTATTCTTCTAGCTTTAACTATGCTCTTTGGTCTTATTTCCGGGCCTTGATGGCTCTAGCATCATAAATTGAAATTTGTGCTCCTAGCTGCCTCTTCTCCATGTCAAAGGTATTATTTACACTTTTGGAAATATCTAAATTTTCTTGGAGGTCTTCAATTTGTGCATTTTTGTTTTGGATGAGAAAGTTTGAGATCCTTGCTTAATTTCCCTCATCACTGTCTATTTGAATGATTTCAAACTCCCTCTCCACCTCATGATCTTCCTCTTCTTCTTTTACCTTTTGTTTACCCTTGTCAAGTGGTTGAGCTAAGGTGGATGGCATGACCCCTTGCCTTTTGGAGGCAACAAACACAAGCATTTCCCCTCTCTGATATGTGAATGAAAGAGGTGTGATTGTAGTCTTTTTGGTGTCTTTCTCGTGGGTATGACCCTTGCTGCTGTCATCAACTTCTTCATCTTCATTATTGGTATCATCAGTCATCATATTTTCTACCTCATCATTTCCTTCTACATCATCACCACTCTCATTCTCTTCACTGCTTTCTGCATTGTCATTTTTTTCTTCATTTGGGCTGCTTACCTCTTCATTCATATGATTTTAAATTTGAATATCAACCCCCTCATCTCCTTCATTATTTTCATTGTCTTCATGATTGTCATGACCGTTGTCATGACTATCATGAATTTTTTCTTCTTTGTTGTCTTGTCCCTCACTTTCTTCTTTATCATCTGCCTCTTTGTCACTGTGGTTTATTTCATTAGTGTCACTGCTACCTTTAGCTTCTTCTTTGTTCTCACTGTTATTATCATTATCATTGTCATGCTCACTACCCCTTTCTTAATTATCTACCTCTGTCTCTTCTTCACTTTCTGTTTCTTCCTTTTCATCATTTTCTTCCTCTTCATTCTCTGTCTCTGTCTCGTCATTTTCCCCTTCATTCTTTACTTCTATGTCCTCTATTTTATTGCTGATCACCTCTTCATCAATGCTCAATTAATTTCCACTATCAATCTCCCCATATTCTTCATCATCCTCTTCCTCCTCACTGATTTCATCACCTTCACTGTTAGCATTTTGTTCATCATCATCACCCTCCTTTGTTTCCATATCTTCTATCTCTTGTGGGCTCAACTGATCATCACCCTTATCTTCACTTTGGGTTGACTCATTGTCACCATTACCCTTACTGTCATCACTTTGATTATCATTTCCACTTCCTTTCTTAGCTGATGCATCAAGAGAAGGGGAGGAATGGAGGTTTCCTTGAGGTGAGGACACTTGTGTGGATGATGAGGCATGATCTGTAGGAGGTGATGGAGGAGGAGAAGGAGGAGGATGAGATGATGAGGTTGTGGGCTTGTGAATATTTCATGGGCTATGAATACCTCCCAAGGTATGCCATTTTGTTCCAACTGATGTGGCACCACCATCTTGATCAAGGAATTGCGAAACAAACTCTGCATTTGTTGGGAAGGATTCCTTCTCCGGACAACAAAAGACATTTTTTCCATACTCATATAGAGGTAGTAGGGCAAGTTGAGAATATTGACCCTTGTAAAATGCATGAGGAGTCTAACATGGTAGGAATAGAGCCTGGAGTATCTATCCTCATAGCTAAAGTACTTCATAATTACTTTCATCATGGGTGCAAACCTCTATTTCAGATGTCAGAAAGGGAAAATTTCCTTGCAGCCTTCTCTGTACCTAGTTTTAACAAAAGGCTCATAATAAATCATGTTTAATCTTGCCTTCTTGAACCAATTTTCACCAACAGCAGGGATACCTATAGCATCAGAGATGGCATCTGCAGACAGTTCAAAATCCACCCCTGCAAGGCTTGATTGTTTGTTGTGCAGGTTAAGAATGAAAAGCATTGTAAGTTGTCGGTGATTTTGTACTTGTTTTACTCTCTCACAAAATTGGAAAAACCCTACATTCGGGAAACATGAGAGGATCATGGGAGATGAGGTGATATCCACTGTGCTTTGGGGTTCAAATCTGTTTACTTTCCCTCGCTTGTGGTTTGGCCTCATAGGCCCCTGGCCTCTTTCACTGCTACTACTATTTTCTACTCCTGACATGGTGATTAGGGTTGTTTGTGGACAAATTAGGTTTTCTTGTGAAACTTAGGCAGGAGGAGTGAAATGGAAATCATGGTGAGGGCAACCTTTGCAAATTAGTGATATGGATGCTAGGTTTATGACTGAGTTGCCTTCAGCTTAGTGGGTCTTAACTTGAACATGAAGTGTAACTACACCAATTCACTCCCCTTGATTGATGATTTTGGCTTGGAGGTCAAAGGAGAGTGGTAATTATGAAGACTTAGGGTTTGTTTTGGCACTAGGGTTTGATAAAATTTCCTTAATCATCAAAAACACAAAAAAACTTAGAGGATGAGGAATGATTTCCAAATCCAAAGTGATGATAGTGATAATTAAGCTTGGATCCTAGAAAATCTCTTGATCCATAGAGAAAGCCAAATTTATGCCTTAAGGGCTGATCTTCATAGGGCTAGGAACTTCAATCAATTTTCACAAGTTCAAAACAAGCAGATGAGTGTCCATATGGCTATTTATGAGACATGGGCAATCAAATACAAGAAGGAGGCCTCCAAAGCACAAGTAAGGTTGGAAGAAATCATGGGTGAGTTCAATGAAAGTGAAGGCGAAGATCAGCCTAGGCGAAAGAGGCCAAGAACCATGGGGCTAAAAAAGGCCTTTGAGAAGCAAAAAGAAGAAGAAAATGCCCTTCTCCAATCTACCCCTCTCACTGCATTGTTCGAACAAGAGATAGAGAACAATCAGGAGGCATGGCTTGAGAGATTTAATGATCACTTGGAGAGGAAATTGGAGAAGGAAAACAGGGACTTGGACCTTCAACGAAGGATGACGGGGCATTATAAAAAGCTAAATCAGTTTGCCCGGCGGAAGTTGAAGGCTGCTCAAGAAAAACTCAAGGACGCCAAAGGGAAGCGCCCGGAACAAAAATTGATGAAAGACACGTCAAGCCTCCAAATCTTGGCCTCTGCTTCACAACATGTTGCTGAAAACCCTTGAGGTTCATGCTCGCCAAGTTTGGGCGAAATTCGACATATTTTGGTTTTTTGTCATTTTTAGGTTTTTGGCTAAAACTCATGGGCATCGCCATTTTAGTTTGGGGCATCATCAAAGGATGAGAATGGTATCATTGGATTCCATATTTTCATGGGCAAATACTCAACAATTTTTAGAACAATTGAAGATCTTTTTCTCCCCCAAAATGGCGAAAAACACTCCCTTTTTCTACACTCTGCCCCATTTATCAGCAAGGCTTATTTTTTGGGTTTTTACACACAGGCCTATTTTTGAAGGACTTCCAGTGGTCAGTTGAGAGCAAACTAAAAATTTTTAGAAAGTAGACACAGAGATTTCCAACAAGCTATCATGAGCCTCATTTCGACATCGGGAAGGCTTCCAAAAGTTGCCGGCAAGTCAGGGAACCTTTTGTTGATGTATCTTTTGAGTATTTTTGTAAAAATTGAACCTTTCAAAACTGCTTTTTCCTCATGTGCGTTTAGCTATTTTTGTACATGAGAAGTTATGAAAAGTCAATTTATTTCCATTTTTTAGCTTTTTAAAGATATTTTATGAGATATTGTGTGCCTTGGGCTTTGCAAAGCCTCAAGGAAAAAATAAGATATTTTGAATAGGCCAATGAGATTTCAAGTTGAAATAAGAGGTTTTCCTCACTTTGGCCTATATATTCCAAAGGCTTTCATTGTAAACAAGGCTGAAATTGATGAATAGAAGCAATATATGGTCATATAAGCTTTAGAAGAAATACTTGTCTCATGCTTTTGGATAGTCTCTTGGATGTTCTTGGATGATGAAAGAGGATTGTTTTTGGATTCCATGACTTGGTAGAATGGTATAGTGTCTCTCTCTCGGTTTTGTTTCCTAATTTTCATTCATAAATCCATGTTCTTGCTTGCTATAGGACATTAGAGAAAAAATTTGAGACATGCCCTTGGAGGCACCTCAAATTTGTTGTTTCTTCATAGCTTGCATGTTTTCTTCATTCTTAGTCACATTAAAGAATTCTTGATTGCTATTTAATAACTTAAGGATATTGTTGATTGTTTCATTCATGGTTTTATGCATGCTAAGTATGATTTACGGTATGCACTACTTACTAATGGCTAGCCATAGCTCCATCCATGAAATTTCTCTTTGACTGATTAGATTTTCATTTGTTGAACCAAGGAGGTCTTGTTATGATCTTGCCCTTTGCCTAAGACTATGCAATCTTGTTTTAAAAGTGCCCAATAACTTGAAGTATTGTGTTTAGGCGTTCTGGCATAGTGATTTGAGTTGTTTGTATGTCTTAAGTGTATTTCCCCAAAGTCTGATAGCCATTTCCCAAATTTAGAGAGTTATATATCTCTATGCATGGCTTGAATGTTTATTTCTATGTATTGATTAGCTTAAAGTTACATTTCTCATGATTAATGGTTTGCCTTATCATGTTTGTGTCAGCTATAACTAGCTATGCTTGGAATCCTTTGTTATTCACAAACTTGATGTCCATCTTACTCCATTTTGCCCAAAGATCCATTTTACCTCGAATCAAATCGGCCCTTCAACAACCTTGTATCACCATCTAATAGATTTCTTGACCTCTTCGACCCCATAGCCCAGTTGATCTGACATATTTTTACCTATCGTATATCTTTGATCAGTTTCATCCCTCACAACCTAAAAACCAAAACCAAAAAACCTGCTTCATAACTAGCCTAAAATCAGAACAAAATAAGCAAACACACATATATCCCTTACACAGATAGAGAGAGCCCTCTCTGAGTCCAGGAAGGCTAGGTCCTTGGGCTCAAAAGATTGGTTTGATGTTACACTATCATTTGGCTTGCCAATCATCCAAATCACGGGACCCTAACATAATGGCGATCACAGTGGGACTTTGAGTCAAAACATCCTTGGTATCCCTTAGGATCTCTCAAAATCTCAGTCAAAATTAGAAAACTTAGGTATTGTCTGAAGAGTATAAACTAGCT
Source organism: Pinus albicaulis (assembly GCA_034641835.2). Classification (NCBI taxonomy): domain Eukaryota; kingdom Viridiplantae; phylum Streptophyta; class Pinopsida; order Pinales; family Pinaceae; genus Pinus; species Pinus albicaulis. The sequence goes on from JAXQQM020079654.1 coordinate 38,336, forward strand.
CCTCCACCATCTTAGAAAAATTATGATTCAGCTATAGGAAACTCTTCCAAACCTCAGGGCTACATATAGGAACTCAGAAAACCCCAAAATATCTCTAGATTTGTGTTTATCAGTATTGGTGGTGGACCATACACATATACTCTCAAAACAACTAAAAATCCACCTGGCGACTCCACTAGCCTCCAGTAGGCCTTACTAATTTGCTAAATGTTAGAATACTGTCCGATCAGCCACCTCATCACCACACTAACATAATGGCGATCACGGTGGGACTCTGAGTTAGTGACAAGCTAAGTACACCTTAGGACTCTAGAAATCCCTTATCTTCAAGAATACTTGCCATTTAGCCACCTCATCGCCACACTAACATAATGGCGATCACGGTGGGACTAACTGAGTACATAACATTCTAGCAAACTCTTGTAGATTCATTAGTCTTTAAAACTTAAACAAGCAAGCAGTCCATAGAACCATTTAGAGTAAATTTTTTTTGTTATTGCCACCCTAGCAAAGTGACTAAATAGGCTTAGAATACTTTAATAAACCATAGGCTGCACATAAAACTCAAAAAACCCCAAAACATTCCCAGATTGGCTTTTCCCTAGTTACTGGTGGTGGACCATAGCTACATCTTTACAAAAACAACCAAGTTCCACCTGGCGACTCCACTAGCCTCCAGTAGGCCTAAAAACTCCGTAAAAGACCAAAAAATTCATAAATCATACCCTTATGCTATCTCATCCTTCCAAAAACTTAAAACTTAGGGTAGAAACTCTGTAATCAGTGACAAACTAAGTATAAAATTAGCAATTCATAAAACCTCACCTAAACATAGGAGATAAGCAGAAGTCTTCTTGCCAAGAGAAACATTAGCTTGTCCACACAACCTAGCAAACTTTCAAAACCAAGTGAATCACTCTTCTTTGCAAGTTTCCATCTCAAATTTTGCTACAAAACTTTTTCCCATAAGCATCTTTGATAGTGTTGGTGGTGAACCATAGTTCTCATAAAAATCCACCTCGTGACTCCACTAGTCCATCCTTTTTGTTTTGACCATCCTTCACATTAGTAAAGCCCTAGAGAGGTCATCCATCCAAAAACAATCACAAATACCATCCTCTCTAAACTCTAGACCCAAAATCTGGCTTCACGAAGAATCAACACCAGATCTCATCTAGACCCAAATCCCCCTATCATAGTAGATGGCCCAGATAAGATTCTGTGGCAGGCTTCCGAAACTAGCAATTCAGCTACCGATAGGTCCATCCGTAAAGCAAGATTAGTACCTGAACATCTCACAGCCTTGCAGGATTCCCCTTTTGACTTAAAATCAGTAAAAACCCTTTTTAGAAGCAAGTCACAAAGTAAGATAGACTTTGACGGTCTTGAGCCACTAGATTTACCACAGAGCCCTAGTAGAGAAGCCTCACCTACCACACCTCCCGACTTTCAGCTTCTCCATCACTTTAGCGCCTACCATCCCAGATCTGCACAAAATCAGATCACTAGTCCAAGTACATCCGCCACACCCATCCAAACCACTATTGTTCAAACCACCTCAGCTCATCCCACAAGCTCTCAATTTTTACATCATCCGTTAGATCCCGTCATGGCAACCTGGTACGCACCTTTGGTGTTGCCACAGCCTTTGTCTCCCTTACAAAATGACTATCAATCCAAAATCCCACACTTTACCGGAGTTGAGACTACCACATCTCAACAACATGTAGATAGGATTAGAGATGCCTTTGAATACATGGAAGTAGAAGACGAGACCATCAGAATGAGGATGTTCGCCCAAAGCCTGGGCGGAGAACCCAAAAAATGGTTTAAGACCTTAAATCCAAATAGCATCCACGATCTCCCAGAGCTCTACCAAACCTTCATAAACAAGTGGGAAATCCAAAAGAACCCCATTCAAATCCTGTCAGAGTATAATAATCTAAAACAGAAAAATGAGGAAAGTGTCTAAGGATACTGCACTAGGTTCAACAGTGTGTATAACGCCTTCTCACCTCACTTCAAACCCCCACTTGGTTCAGTCTTGGCAAAGTTCCCCGATGGTTTTGACCCAGACATGACCTATTAGCTAAGAGACAAGGACCCCCTTACCTTAGAGGAAATGCAAAAAGTAGCCATAAGGGCAGAAGCCAACTTAGCAGAAAAAAGAGCTAGGAATAGATCATAAAGGAAAGTCACATACCGGGATGAGGTCTCCACTTCAGCCCCTTCCTTAGATCCTAGAATAGATGACTTGGTTAGGTCCATGGCCAAAATGTGGGAAAACATAAGTGAAAATACCCCTCTTAGGGTCAACCAGCCAAACCCTCCAAACAGAAACCAGAACCAAAATTTTAGGAGGGAACAGCCTCAAAACAAACCAAGGGAAAATGACCAAAAAATTAGGCCACCATTTAATGAAAATTATTTGGAAGAAGATGATAGGGATACAGAACCCATTGATGAAAATAATTTAAACCTCACAGGGTTTGACAATGAGAGTGAGGTGTACCTCACAGAAGAAGAACAAGCATTCTTCTCTCCGAATCAGGATGAAACCAACTATGAAGATCTCGAGGATCCTGCCATAGATTTTCATAATGCCATATTAGAAGCTCACAGGAAGTATGACCTTAGAAGTAGAAAAAACCAAGAAAAATCCAAGAAATACAGCTCAGACACTGCTAAAACCCCTGATACCATCCTTAAAAAAGCAGTGGACAACAACAAAATCATGGTCAGGAAAAATGACCAAAACAAAGATAAAGTTACCCAAACAAGTTTTGGCTCAGATGCTCCTAGTACTTCCACAAAGATTCCCGAGGTGGCTATGACAAACAAAATCCTAAAACAAAGCCAACAAACTTAGAACATAGAGAAAGTCATGGCTGAAAAAGCTGAAGAAAACATGTCTAAACTAAAACTACCTTTCAGTTTTGAGGGTGAAATTGCCAAAATAAAGTTCACCATGCCTCTTACCGAATTTATCACCCAAAAATCTTAGAAATCCCAAGTGTTAAAGGTCCTGAATATAGGAAATGATGCCAACACCCTTAACCTAGCTGACAACAATCCCGAAGTATTTTTTGGTCCAAAAATAGAAGGGAAATTCCAAGAGGGAACCACTCTTCCCTTTTACATCAGTCTGAATATCCATGACCAAATCCTTCACAATGCCATGCTAGACTATGGTGCCTCGCATAATCTTATGTCGAAGGTTGTAATGGAAAGATTAGGCCTAGAAATCACAAGACCATACAAATACTTATATTCATTTGATTCTAGTAGAGTCAAATGTCTAGGCTTGATCAAAGATCTTTGTTTCAGTTTGGCCCAAGTACCTGCAAAACATCTGATCATGGACATAGTAGTAGCAGACATCCCTCCCAAGTATGGAATACTTTTATCCAGATCTTGGGGAGCCAAGCTCCAAGGACATATTCAACTTGATATGTCCTATGCCACTATTCCTGTGTTTGACCAAACTAGAATACTCTATCGAGAGTCACACATGAAATACATGATCAGTAGCCAAGAGAGGCCAGATAACATCCCGATGTATTCTTTGCATTCTGATCTAAAATCTTTCATTCTACACATTGATGAGGACATTGAAGAACAGTCAGAAGGATTTGAAACAAACTTAGACCCACCACATCAGCTGCCCCTAGTTCTCTATGATGAACTAGACACTCAAAATTATCATGATCACGAATAGCTGTGTCTTGAGGAAAGTAAGTATGTTCCTTTTGAAATAGGAATAGAGCAAGAAGCACAAACCATTATGTACTATCAAGAGAATTTCTCAAACCTTAGTCAAACATCAGCAGTAACATCAGGAAACTTTTTCAAAACGGAGGCATTAGAAGACTTACATATCACAAACCTCTTCGGAACTCAGGAGCAGGGAAGCTTAATGTTCTTACCATACCTCAAGGATTTACCATCACATAACTCTACCATTGCAAATGAAACCTTGACTGTAGCCATAACAGTTTCAAATCCGAAAAAAATGCCAGATAAACTTTTTATAAGAAAAGATGATGACTGCAGTCCAAGTATACCTGAGTTACTTGAACTGGCTAAAATCTTGTCACTCCACCAAAGACTTAGAACTGCTAGAATTGGCAATCTCATTCAAAATACTACTTCATACAGAGAAAACAATGAGAAACATTATGCCACTACCATCACTCCAAGAAACAACTTCGACAAAATAAAATACAAAAATCTAAACCAATCAGTAATAGTCAAAGGTAAAATAGCTGGTCATAGGATTTGTTTTGATTTCAGAAACACTAATATACATCCTGGTGACAGAAATTTTATCCCTCATGTCCAAGACCATGATATACTGATGATAAGTGCTTTTAATAATATGTCTTTGCAAGATGGTGTTTCAGAGTATAGCCAATTGATTCCATTACAAAGTAGACAACTCAAATATTTTTTCCAGTATGCTGGGAGTAGTTCCAGTTTCAAATTCAGAACTGCAAAACCACTGGATATCAAAAATATGCTCCTAAAAGCCATGTTTCTAGTCCTAAATTTTTGCATATTGACATACCTTGATGATGTCATTATATATTTCAAGAATGACAAAGAATATATGCATTAATTGAAAAAGATGTACATTAAAGGATGGAGTGGGAATCAGAGGTATCAAGAGGTACAACGGGAAGATACGGGTTTGTTCAGAGATTCATGCATGAATCCTTATGTCATGCTTGAAAGAGAAAATTTTCCAAATTTCTCTTTTCAAGAGCTGAGTGGACCAAGAGTGGTAGGAGATACTTATGAGGATAAGATGCTTAAGGTTCGCCATTTCCAAGATTTCTGAGTTTAAAACATTTTCAATCATTGTATATACCATTGTTTGAAAAATAGATAAAAACAGAAAAATCAAAAACAATAGAAAAATAAAAACTAGGGCGGTTTGAAAAATAGAAAGAAGGCCCCATGTTCAAAAAAAATAGTCATTCAGAAAGCATGCAAGTCTAAATGCTGCTACTAGTGCTCAAATGTCTTGTTCAGTTATCTAGCCTAATCATAACTGAACATGTTTTAAATTTATTTTTTGATAAGTTAATGAGTGGAAAAGATGGTCAACATTGTGTAAGCTTGACTTATCAAAGAGAGTAGATTAGGAAAAGACATTGGTTCAACATGCTCAAAACAGAACCAAAGAGGGAAGTGGGGATGAAAAACAAATTGTGTATCCTAGCCCCGTTTTTCTAGATTTCATTTTTTTTTTCAAAATAAAATTTGTGTGCAGCTTGTCTTTCATGCTGCAAGTACATGACAAATTAGACTGTCTAACCCCGATTTGATCATTTTTCAATTTCATCTTTTAGATCAGAGAAAAAAATCTTGTCAAACAGCTTAACCTTGATAGTTGATCTAGCATAGGTAGAGAAATAAAGGAGTTCATCAGTTTAACCTAAACTCCCAGTAGATATAAGTGTAGAACTAGATAGGTTCATTTTTCAAAAAATATATATTTTCAAAGGGTTGCTAGTCCAAACGCACCCAAAGGAAGAAATTTTTTTAGGAAAGATAGTGGGGTAGGTAGAAATATCATTGATGCTAATCATGTTGTCAATTTTCAGAAATAACATCAAGGAAGAATGAAATTTGCGCTAATGAATAAGGAACTGGTATTCATGAGCCAAAGATCTGAAATTCTGGACACCTCCTGAAAAGGAGTTGCCCTCCCCAAATGGAGCCACTGTTAGTCATCAGTATTTTTCACTTGTTGGTGATGACTAGTTGTAACAGCCAAGTTTTCTAGCAGATGATCTAAAAAATTGTCAAATTTGCCAGCTGGAAAACACCCATAAACATTTTTTTCCCTCCTACCTTTTCAATCCGCCCATGACGAGATGAAACCTCATTATCAAGCCCTATCTAGCCTCAACCATACTAGCTTGTCCATCAGCTCCAAAGAAAACAATCCAAATCTGTCCAAAGAAGTCTCCCCTAAGTTAGGTAGTGGCGCTTTAGGCATTTCTCCCTTGGAAAACTATCCTAAAGCCAAAGAACCTCTATTTGCTACAGACCAGTCATAACAGACCTTCCCATTTTGCAAATAAAGTTGGTTACAACCCTAAGTCGCACCACTAAAAAGCCCTAAAGTCTCAACAATGCACATACCCTAGGACAAACTGATATTAGGTGGTTTTTCAGTGTTTCAATGGATCTTTCAAAAGTAGAAGTGTACCAGCATCCCAGAAGACAGTATTTTGGCTCAACATGAGAAGACAACTGCTTCTCATGTGATTTTGAGCCTGGGATGCAGCTACAGGGCAGAGAGTTGTTTCATTAAGCTCCTACGATCACAGTCAAAGCATGAAAAGGCAGTGAAAGGAAAAATAACACTGTTAAAAGCTGATGAAATGGCATGACTGAGAAAACCTCCTTCATTTTATAAGCAGAGGGTTGAAGACTGAGAAAACCTCCTTCATTTTATAAGTAGAGGGTTGAAGACTGAGAGTGCCTCCTTCATCTATAAGAAGAGGGCCAAGGATAAAGTTTGATTTTAAGAATTGCACTGACTGTAAGACAATTTTTGAGTACAGTGAGACAAAAACTGAGGGTTTCTGAAATAAAAATGATGTTAAAGGCAGAGGCAAAACAATAAAGCTTTTACAATTTTTTTTTTTTGCATAAGTTTCACTGCTATTGAATTACAATGTGAAGCTAATAGGATGATCATCAATGAAGAAATCTTATTAAGCAGATGGCCAAAGGAGTCAAATAGTCTTGGTTTCAAACTAACTTCTGCCATCATGTATAAAGGAAACCATGCATTTATCAAAGTAGGCCTCCTTCAACTATAAGCAGAGGGCCAGGGCAGTGATTGATTTTAGGATTTTCTCTATTTGAGAGACAAGTTTTAAAAACAATAGGAGACAGTTGAAGCCTTATGAAGAGAGAAATGATGTTAAAAACAAATAGGAAGCAAGGGTACTACTATAATCCAAGAGGTTGATCTTACTCTTATCAGTGTTTCTTTCAAAAGCAGTCTGGAGCCAAAATTAAACAACCTTGCTGAGGTTGAGAGATGAGTCATGACATAGGCCAAAGAGTGTTGATTACTTTTCAAGAAAGTTCTGTTCTTCTTGATTCATGAGGAGTTTTCTTTCAATAACTCATCATAGTGAACAAAAGGTAACTTGAGCTTAGTTTTCCCAAATATGCATTGCAACTAGACACATAGGTTCATAAATGTGCAAGAAGGATTATGGCATGTGTTTCAAGTTCTGGAACAACGTTCAAAGCCAACAATGCATGCCACTGTTACAAATGAGGGCATTTTCCTTATGAAAATAGGTCAAAGGTACTTTGAGGTTGCATTTTGAGTAAAGGAGATGTTTTTGAAAGAAGTTCCCTTTTGATGGACAGATGATAGTAAAGCCCAAGTGAGTACAACTAAGTTTCACCTCACAATCAAAGAGAAAAGTCATTTGGAGAATGCATCTATAGTCACTATATGGAGTTGAGCCAGGTTTCCCTCTAACAAGTAGATATAATCATCAGGAACAGACACTGTTAGTTTAAGTTAAGTTATCTCCTTGCAAGTATGGGAAAGGATGCTTCACAAATCATTGGGTTTCCTTTTCAATAAGAAAAGCACTGAGTGATGATTAGCCTTTAAAGTGGTTTTCTCACGATGAAAAAAGGTCACAAGTATAAAGACCTCCCAAAATAGTCATCTACAGTACTTCAAAGAGGCCTAGTCGAGTTTGGGTTTGTTTTATTTTGAAAAATCACAAATGATAAGATTGTGTTTTCATTTGTTGTTTCACAAACCAACACCTTTTTAAAAAAAGGGACTTACAAAAACCCTCACAAAAGTAACCACAAAGGGTGATTGACTTGTTCATTTTCAAAAGGAGTTAAAGACCGTTGCCAATACCTATTTTGCATTTCAAAATGCAAACAACTCCCCTTTTCTATTCACTGGACAGAAGAAAGAGTTTTTGAGAGAAAATTTGCAGAGTTTAGAGCTTGGAGACTACGTGGCATGCCTGGAAAATCGTGTGGTGCGTTCAGGACTGATTTTACCTATAGCGGTGAGCGGCGTGCCTGTAGGCGTCGGTCACGACTGCCCATCATCGACCCGACTCCTTTTCTATTGTGCGGCGCCTTACCAGTTCAACGTGCCACGCATGTTTTAGCTCTCAAAGCGCCTCCAACAAGTCTTGAAGCTGCTCAATTCCTCAACTAAAGGGCTGCCATCCATTTTCAAAGGTATTTTCATTTACCTACTTGCTATGTTCGAGTTGCTAGATGGTGTTCGAAACAATGAAGGCTTTGGTGTAAATCAAGGTGTGCTGAGTGAATATTTTGAAGAAAATTGTTACAGTGGGAGACTAGTGGAGGGTTCACTTTAGCTTCAAAGAGCCTAAACTGCCCTAAAAACAGTGCTAAATATCACACTACCTACAAGACAAAACAAACACCATTTTTAGTGGTTTTTTCAAGTATTAAGGGTATCCTAACTGCTTTAGCATTAGCCATAATCTCTCTCAGCTTTATGTATTGGTTAAAACAGTGGTAAGGAGGGTTGAATATTTTGTTTAAAGATCTGAGATTGATGTGGCTATGATTGCCCAACATTGACATAGTGAAAGTGGTGGGTTTTTATTGATGTCAAAAACCAAATAAACTGCCCTCAAAACAGTGTTAGAAAGGTGAAGCAATGTTTGGAAGGAAAGCATAGTGATTATTTGAATAAGTAAAACAGTGAAACAACTGCTGCCTCATTTTTCCCATAAAACAAGTTGTGGTGAAAAATCTTTCAAACTCAGTCTGGAGGTCTTTTATCTGCCTGTGAATGTGAAAAAGTGAAGTACAAGAGAAGTGTTTTTGATTGGGAGGGGTGTTTTGTTTGCTGCAAGGCTGTTTTTGCTTACACCAAAACACAAAGAGCTTTGTGACCTTACCCAACACAGTGATCATTTGACTGTGTGTACCTTTTTGTTTGTCTGTGTGCTTGTTATTATAACTTTTTTTTGATTGGCATACAAAGGAAGACAAGCAATGATTCGGAAGGAGAAAAGGGCTGATATGAAATAACCATTTCACACAGCATTTGAGGAAAATTCGCCTTGGTCAAACAGTGACTAACAGAGAGGACAGAGTTGTGTTTGAGAAAGCATTTCAAAAAATCATTTGAGGCAGTTTGGTTTTGCAGAGAGCATTCAAAACAAGATGCCTCCCACACAGGATAATAGGAGTGGCTTGCATAAGATATTTGAGCCTACTTCCACTGAAGAAGTGAATGCCCACCCATTTGTCTTGTTCAATTTCCATGAGGTTGGGTGTTTAGATTTTTGTCAAAGAGTGCAAGAGGTGAAGAGATTTTCTCCTTTGACACACCTTTGCGCTTTGAGGTTTCAAGACAAGCATTTCCAGCTGGTAGGCCTTGATTTCAAATTCTCTCCAAGGTCCATCTCCAAGGCCACTAAAATCCCCTATATTTGGGAGAAGTGGTTTAAACAAAGCCATTTGGACTCAGAAGAATACAAGCCCTTTCTAAAGCCTGAGCATAGAGATTCATGTCCTTCTATTTTCCCTTTCTCATATCTTTTGGCTAGCTACGCCCCCCTCATGAAGATCATTATGAAATAATTCACTTGTGAGGGAAGATTCTCCCGAGTCTATGGCTATCACATTCGACTGCTCATGCATTTCAATAGGGCCAAATTGCCAAATATTCCTTTCTTCTTACACAAGAGCATTGAGAAAATTGCCTCCACTGTTCAGAAGAAGCCTCCTTCACAGCAACCAACCTGCCTCTTCCATCACTCTCTCATCAAGATCATCATTCTTCATCAACTTGAAAAGAGGGAGGTCTCTTGGGATACTTTCATCACTCATCCATATTTCTCCACTGTCCCTCTAGTTCATACATCTCCTACACCTCCTACTCACCATCCGTCGCCTTCTTCTAGCAAACCTATTCCCAAGAAGCTCAAGTTTACCACAGAGCAAGCAAAAGAGCCTGAAGAGGGAGAAGAGCATGACCATGATGAGGAGGAAGAGCATGAACAAGAAGAGGGAAATGATGATGAGCAGCAGCAGGATGAAATAGGGCAGCAAGGGGATGATAAGGAAGATCATGAAGGGTAGCAGCATGAAGAAAAGAAACACAGTGAGGGTGAGCAGACTTTTGATGATATACAACAGACTTATGATGAGGGTGAGCAGAATTATGATGATACACAACAGAGGCAGCCAAAGGATGCTAGACAGGGGCAACCACAAGGTGCTGAACAAGGGCAGCCACAACTATATACACATCAGCCACAACATGATACACAACAGCCTCCTAAAAAGGAGCAGCAACCTCAAGAAGAAAAGGGGCAGCAACATGAAGATGTGCAAAAAATTGAGGAGGACAACCCTCAAAGGGAGATGCAAAAATACAACCTAGGCATCCTTGAAGAGATCCAAGACATTGGAAAAAATGAGGGGCAAAGTGACAAGGGTAAAGGGCCCATGGAGCATGTGCTAGCTGTCTCTCCTAGGCAAGGGCCCATGCTCTCTTCTCCGAAAGTCTCCAAGCCCCGACCAGCAAAGAAAAGGGTGCCTAGAGTCGTAACTCCAAATGTGACTAGGGCCCTCTGAAGCAAGGGAAAATTTCCAAAGAAGCCCATGGTTGATTTTCCCAAGAGGAAGAGTACTAGAAGAGCCACCCAAAGCAAAGGGAAGGGCAAGGAAGGAAACAATCATGAACAGGAAAGGGAATTCAACATAATCCAAATCCAAAGTGATGATAGTGATAATGAAGCCCGAATCCTAGAAAATCTCTCAATCCATAGATAAAGCCAAATTGATGCCTTGAGGGCTGATCTTCATAGGGCTAAGAACTTCAATCAATTTTTGCAAGTTAAAAACAAGAAAATGAGTGTCCATATGGCTGTTTATGAGACACGGGAAATCAAATACAAGAAGGAGGCCTCTAAAGCACAAGTGAGGTTGGAAGAACTCATACATGAGTTCGATGAAAGTGAAGTCGAAGATCAGCCTAGGCAAAAGAGGCCAAGAACCATGGGGCTAAAAAAGGCCCTTGAGAAGCAAAAAGAAGAAGAAAATGCCCTTCTCCAATCTACCCCTCTCACTGCATTGTTCGAACAAGAGATAGAGAACAATTGGGAGGCATGGCTTGAGAGAGTTAATGATCACTTGGAGAGGAAATTGGAGAAGGAAAATAGGGACTTGGACCTTCAACGGAGGATGATGGGGCATTATAAAAAGCTAAATCAGTTTGCCCGGCGGAAGTTGAAGGCTGCTCAAGAAAAAATCAAGGAGGCCAAAGGGAAGCGCCCGGCACAAAAATTGAGGAAATACACCTCAAGACTCCAAATCTTGGCCTCTGCTTCACAACATGTTGCTGAAAACCTTTGAGGGTCATGCTCGCCAAGTTTGGGCGAAATTCGACATATTTTGGTTTTTTGTCATTTTTGGGTTTTTGGCTAAAACTCATGGGCATCACCATTTCAGTTTGGGGCATCATCAAAGGATACGAATGGTATCATTGGATGCCATATTTTCAGGGGCACATACTCAGCGATTTTCATAACAATTGAAGATCTTTTTCTCCCCCAAAATGGCGAAAAACACTCGCTTTTTCTACATTATGCCGCATTTATCAGCAAGGCTTATTTTTTGGGTTTTTACACAAAGGCCTATTTTTGAAGGACTTCTAGTGGTTAGATGAGATAAAAATAAACATTTTCAGAAAGTAGACACTTATATATTTCCAACAAGCTATCATGAGCCTCATTTCGACATCGGGAAGGCTTCCAAAAGTTTCCAGCAAGTCAGGGAACCTTTTGCTGATGTGTTTTTTGAGTATTTTTGTAAAAAATGAACCTTTCAAAACTGCTTTTTCCTCATGTGCGTTTAGCTATTTTTGTACATGAGAAGTTATGAAAAGTCAATTTATTTCTCTTTTTTAGCATTTTTTAGATATTTTATGAGATATTTTGTGTCTTGGGCTTTGAAAAGCCTCAAGGACAAAATAAGATATTTTAAATAGGCCAATGAGATTGCAAGTTGAACTAAGAGGTTTTCCTCACTTTGGCCTATATATTCCAAAGGCTTTCATTGTAAACAAGGCTGAAATTGATGAATAGAAGCAATATATGGTCATATAAGCTTTGGAAGAAATACTTGTCTCATGCTTTTGGATAGTCTCTTGGATGTTCTTGGATGATGAAAGAGGATTGTTGTTGGATTCCATGACTTGGTGGAATGGTATAGTGTCTCTCTCTCTATTTTGTTTCCTAGTTTTCATTCATAAATCCATGTTCTTGCTTGCTATAGGACAGTAGAGAACAAATTTGAGACATGCCCTTGGATGCACCTCAAATTTCCTGTTTCTTCATAGCTTGCATGTTTTCTTCATTCTTAGTCACATTAAAGAATTCTTGATTGATCTTTAATAACTTAAGGATATTGTTGCTTGTTTCATTCATGGTTTTATGCATGCTAAGTATGATTTACGATATGCCCTACTTACTCATGGCTATCCATAGCTCCATCCATGAAATTTCTATTTGACTGATTAGATTGTCATTTTTTGAACCAAGGAGGTCTTGTTCTGATCTTTCCCTTTGCCTAAGACTATGCAATTTTGTTTTCAAAGTGCCCAATAACTTGAAGTACTGTGTTTAGGCGTTCCGGCATAGTGATTTGAGTTGTTTGTCTGTCTTAAGTGTATTTCCCCAAATTTTGATAGCCATTTCCAAAAGTTAGAGAGTTATATACCTCTATGCATGGCTTGAATGTTTATTTCTATGTATTGATTAGCTTATAGTTACATTTCTCATGATTAATGGTTTGCCATACCATGTTTATGTTAGCTATTGAACTATTTATGCTTGAAATCCTTTGTTATTCACAAACTTGATGTCCATCTTACTCCATTTTGCCCAAAGATCCTTTTTACCTCGAATCAAATCGGCCCTTCAACAACCTTGTATCACCATCTGATAGCTTTCTTGACCTCTTCAACACCATAGTCCAGTTGATCTGACATTTTTTTACCTATCTTATATCTTTGATCAGTTTCATCCCTCACAACCTAAAAACCAAAACGAAAATGTTGGAAATATGATGAAGAGTGTTGTCCTTGATGGCAACCCACTGAATGAAGATGAAGACATGCGACTGTTGACATGTATTGTCCTTGATGGAAATCCACCTGATGAAGTTATGCTTGACTTGATGGACTTGTTAAATGATGTAAATCTGAAGTGATATGATGTTTGTTGATGATATGATGTTGAGTGTTGTACTTGAAAGGCAACCCACTTGATGAAGATGATGATAACTTACTTGATGAAGTTGTGCTTGCTAGAATATGTTCTTGATGAAGAAAATATGATGTATCTACAGTGTGTACAAAAGGCAATGAAGAAAGGATTTCAGAATGTACTCAAAGAATGATGAAAAAGAGTATGTCTCTTGGTATACGCGGATTGGCCTAGGGGAAGTCGCGTATGCACGCGGAAAGGAACGTGCCAAGTCGCGTATGGGCTAAAGCGCTCTAAAAGTGCAAAACCAGGGGTAATCACCATGGTATTGACCCATTGTATTGGGTAATGATCCGCCTAATTGACCCCGTCCAGGTAGTTTTGGGCTCATGGTATTGTTTTGGCCCATGGTATTGAAAAAGGGGCTCATGGTATTGACAAAGGGTAAACATATATAAGGAGAAGAAATTCATTGTGCAAATCATGAGTGTGAGAGCAAGATGTCTGAGCTTGAATGAATACTTCTCTGTGAAGTATATCTGTATGGAAAGGGTAAAGGTTTGATGATATATCTGAATCTATGATGCACTTATGAAGAAATGATGAAGCAGGATTTCTAGATCTGAAATGTACTTGTATTTGCTAGATCTGTTTATGGAGTGATTATATCTGTGATGAGGCGAACATCTGTCTGAAGTAAAGGGTTGAATCTGAACCAAATATCTGTTCTGAAGAAGTATGCTGCTCCATAATGATTGAAGACCTATACGCTACTTCGACGCGGAGGAAGCGCGTATATACGCAGCTTCGATGAAGTGAAAGAGCGTATGTGCAATGAAATATGTACTGAGGTATACGCTGGTTGATGTGGACGAAAGCGCGTATATACGCGACATCAGTAAAGGGAGAGAGCGTATGTTTCTGCAAACTAGGTTTGTCACATCAATATTGAGATATCCTCGATCCGTTCGCTATGTTTCTCGGTATCTCGATCTGTGTTGATATGAATCTGTTGGTGATGTATGGTTGTGCTTAAAAGTATGGAAAGGGTTCGGTCTGGAAATATGATGAATTGTGGCCTGCAAGTTGTGTTCTATTAAAGTGGTTGGATCCAGTGTGAAAATTGATGAAACGTGGTCCAAGGTGGTGCCGAGGGTTGTAGCCTTCAGTCAGGGGGCGTAGCTCCCTTCCAGGAAAGGCTGGTAAACGAGATCGGGGGGTCGTAGCTCCCTTCCAGGAGAGGCTGGTAAACGAGTCAGGGGGTTGGAGCTCCCTTCCAGGAGAGGCTGGTAAACGAGCGCAGGTGGGTGCCTGCGTGCTGGTCAAGTCTGCGCCAGCACATATGTTGTAAGATGTTTTCTCTATAATAAAATATTGAAGGCCGAGCAACTGCAGCGGTGGTTTTCTCCCGACTTGGGTTTCCACCTAAAAATCCTGGTGTTCATGTGTGATGCTTTGTGTGATGGTTTATTCTGTTCTTACTGCACATGTTTACTGTTTATAGAACATCAAATGAATGAATGATGGAATGATATAAGTGAAGAACTAATGGCATAATTAGATCTCTGTGTATACGCGAGTTTTATGAAGGATATCCGCGTGTATACGCAAGTCTGGTTCAGGAAAGTAGCGTATGCATTTTAGAAGCAGGAAAAAGTGAAAGTTTTGAATATGCAGTAAATACTGATTCACCCCCCCCTCTCAGTATTTTTCCCAACAATTGGTATCAGAGCGTGGTCCTTCTGCAGAAGCTTGATCGCTTGAAGGAGATCCGTAACAATGGGAAAAATGAAGAATGAAGGTCTTGAAGCTACAGTCATCTCTCTAGAAGCATCAAGTAAGAAGAGTGAGGAACTAAATGAAAATGAAGAACTTGGAGCAAAAATCTGGTCTATCATAGAACGCCTACAAGCAGATCTTGAAGAATCAAACAAGAAGAATGAAGAATTCGGAGCTGGAATCATTTCTCTACTAGCAGATATTGAAGAATCAAATAAGAAGAATGAAGAACTTGAAGCAGAAATCATTTCCCTCAAAGTAAGTCTCGAAAAATCAAATAAGAAGAATGCTGGACTTAAAGCAGAAAACATATCTCTGACAGAAGATCTCAAAGCATCAAAGAAGAAGAATGAAGAGCTGCAACAAACATGTCAAGACAACGAAAACTGGTTGAAAGAAGAGATTCTAAATCTGAAGGATCAAGTAGAAGATGGAAGAAGGAAAGAAGAAAGCATGACAAAGCAATGTCAAGCCTTGGAGGTTGAGGTAAACATTCTCAAAGGTGAATTAGAAGAAAAGGTTAAACTTTTGAGGTTTCATGATAGTACTAATATTTTGGACAATATTCTGAGTAATCAAAGGTCTCCTGCTATCAAACTTGGTCTTGGTTTCCATGAAACTGTTAAAGGAGAATCTAGCTCACAAGGAGATGCTAAAGAATCAAAGGATGTCAATACAAAACCTGAAGTGTTGAAGGAAACAAAAGATCAACCAACAATCATGAATTCTCAAAGGAATTCATTCAAGAACGTTGAATGTTTTAAATGTCATAATTATGGGCATGTTGCAGCAAATTGTAGGAGTAGATCATTTCAGCCACAAACAAACAGGTTCTACTCAGAAAGGTACTCTAGTTTCTTCAGGGGATATTGTTTCTCATGTAACAAGTATGGACATAAAGCAGCTGATTGCAAAAGGAGGAAGATTAGAAGTACTCATTATGATTCTTATGCTTATTTTTCTGGACATATGAGATGTTATTATTGTAACAAGTATGGACATGTAGAAAAGGAATGCAGGTTGAACAGACATGAGAAATTGGATAACTTCCAGCACACAAATAGAAAGTTCAAACAAATTTGGAGAAAGAAGGAGGACCGATCAGAAACGTAGGGAATTCTGACCCTACTGCAGTCATCCGCTTCTGGAAGCTTACTTCTCTGATTGACTGCAGGAATGATGTGGGATACATTATGAGATTTAGTAATGTATCGTCACAGGGGGAGAAATGCATGATGACTCTCATGGTTGATTTGATTATTCTGGTTAGGTTTACTTCTGACAGCGCATCTGATGTGAAAAGGACAGGTACAGGAGGTACAAGCTCAGGAGGAAATGAAGGAAGATGAAATTTTCTATGCTTCACTTTCCATACGCGGGTTACATTAACCAAAGTCGCGTATACACGCGAGTTCCAGCAGACACAGTCGCGTATGCATTGATGATAAGAGAATTTATCTGATAGCTGAAGATCTGGAGCGGAGGCTCAGGGGGAGCATCAGTCTGACTGTTAATAACTATGTTATTGACTCAGAAACAGCGTATTTTCTCAGTTCTAAATAATGATATGATGCTTAATGTCTTATGTTGAAGATTATGGATGTGTCTTGTTTGCTTGTTGAATGAAGAGTATTCGTTGCTGAAGTGAAGGACTTATAACTCAGAGATAAGGACAGTTCATGCAGAAATTGTTGCTGATGATTTTCTGTTTGAAGGTGTTTCATATTACACAAGTTAAAAGAAGAGCAATGGTTTAAGGGGAGTAGCAGGTGGAATACTAATGATTGCATTGTTGGCAATATGATTGCTTATTCTTTGGTCTTTGTGATACTCATACTCAAATGATGATGACTTGGTACATGGATTATTATGATGAGATTTTGAGCCCTGGTTGCTGATAAGTATATTTTGTGCTTACTCATGGATGAGTTGGATATCGTTTGATTCAGATCATGTAGAGTTTGTTGCTATAGTTGAGATCTTTTGCCTACATATGATACTTCATGTCACATCTTGAAGATCATGGTGATTTTGGACCACATGAATGATTGCTTGACACATATCTGAAGATGCTGTTCTGATATGAGAATCTCTCTTGGAAATATTGTATTGATGCTGCAAAGAATCTGAAGGCTTGGTTACTATTGTACTGATGCCACAACCGTTGGATGACGCTTGAAGACACAACTACATCGTTCTATCTATCTGTAGTACAGGGAAGCACTCAAATGTCTCAGAAAGAAGCTGAACTCTGTCTTTGCCTCACAGAAAATCAGATCTGGTTGAAATTTAGAAGATGTCTTTGGATACGCGGGTTTTCTGAAACACAGTCGTGTATATACGCGAGTTCCTGCAAAGAAAACCGCGTATGACTGATTGCTGACAATTTTTGGTTGGTTCAGCTCTCTTCAGCACAGGTGCAAATGCTGTTTGGTATCTCTGATACTGTTTGGTATCTCTGGTGGTGTTCCAGTTCTCATAATTCTGTTTCTAATGTTTTGATGAAGATGCCTTGATGATTTGTTGGTGGAAGTTTTCAGGATGCACAAACTAAGGGGGAGCCTTAGTCATTTGGAAAGGTTGCTTGGTTGCACAGATTCAGGGGGAGCATTAGTTTTGCTGGCATTATGATGGTTCTGATATATGATCTCTCTTGAGGTCTTTTTTATGAAAATTCATATTTGTACTTTGATGAAAAGGTCTGGTTGAGACCCATGTTGTAAAATTGTAATATTCAGTCATGTAAGGACTTGTCAATTTGTAAACCCACTTGGTTGGGTAGCTGAGTCATGTTTGTAAACCCACTTGGTTGGGTAGCTGAGTCAAATTTGTAAACCCACTTGGTTGGGTACTTGAGTCTCATATGTAAATCCACTTGGTTGGATATTTGATATAAGTATGAGTCATTGGTGATAGGAACTTCATAGAGTCATGTACTTCATTGAAAATATGTTTGAAGATTCAGCATGAACTCAGGGGGAGCTTGGTCACTTCAGTATACATCAGATCTACAGAACGCTTCTTCTACATGAGGAGAAAAGGGGGTGAGTGTGTTGGTTTTGATCCGCCCGTTGCCCTTGATGTCAAAGGGGGAGAGTGTGTTGGTTTTGATCTGCTGGTTTTGTCCGTTGCCCTTGATGTCAAAGGGGGAGAGTGACATGGTGTTTGAATGAAGCTAATGATGTACCCTTTGCCCTTGATGTGAAAGGGGGAGAGTGACATGGTGTTTGAATGATGCCAAAAATGGAGAGAGTGACATGGTAAAAATGGGGAGAATGACATGGTGTCATTGTATTCTTAATGTATCTATCTGTTGTGGTAACCAAACACCATTGTGGTTGCCATCAAGTCCAAAGGGGGAGATTGTTGGAAATATGATGAAGAGTGTTGTCCTTGATGGCAACCCACTGAATGAAGATGAAGACATGCGACTGTTGACATGTATTGTCCTTGATGGCAATCCACCTGATGAAGTTATGCTTGACTTGATGGACTTGTTAAATGATGTAAATCTGAAGTGATATGATGTTTGTTGATGATATGATGTTGAGTGTTGTACTTGAAAGGCAACCCTCTTGATGAAGATGATGACAACTTACTTTATGAAGTTGTGCTTAAGAGAAGATGTTCCTGATGAAGAAAATATGATGTATCTACAGTGTGTACAAAAGGCAATGAAGAAAGGATTTCAGAATGTACTCAAAGTATGATGAAAAAGAGTATGTCTCTTG
The DNA here is from genome assembly GCA_034641835.2 of Pinus albicaulis. Lineage (NCBI taxonomy): Eukaryota > Viridiplantae > Streptophyta > Pinopsida > Pinales > Pinaceae > Pinus > Pinus albicaulis. The sequence continues at coordinate 57,114 of JAXQQM020079654.1, forward strand.
GTATACGCGGATTGGCCTAGGGGAAGTCGCGTATGCACGCGGAAAGGAACGTGCCAAGTCGCGTATGGGCTAAAGCGCTCTAAAAGTGCAAAACAAGGGGTAATCACCATGGTATTGACCCATTGTATTGGGCAATGATCCGCCTAATTGACCCCGTCTAGTGTAGTTTTGGGCTCATGGTATTGGTTTGGCCCATGGTATTGAAAAAGGGGCTCATGGTATTGACAAAGGGTAAACATATATAAGGAGAAGAAATTCATTGTGCAAATCATGAGGGTGAGAGCAAGATGTCTGATCTTGAATGAATAATTCTCTGTGAAGCATATCTGTATGGAAAGGGTAAAGGTTTGATGATAGATCTGAATATATGTTGCACCTATGAAGAAATGATGAAGCGGGATATCTAGATCTGAAATGTATCTGTATTTGCTAGATCTGTTTATGGAGTGATGAGATCTGTGATGAGGCGAACATCTGTCTGAAGTAAAGGGTTGAATCTGAACCAAATATCTGTTCTGAAGAAGTATGCTGCTCCATAATGATTGAAGACCTATACGCTACTTCGACGCGGAGGAAGCGCGTATATACGCAGCTTCGATGAAGTGAAAGAGCGTATGCGCAATGAAATATGTACTGAGGTATACGCTGGTTGATGTGGACGAAAGCGCGTATATACGCGACATCAGTAAAGGGAGAGAGCGTATGCAAACTAGGGTTTGCTGAAGCAAGGGGTATGAGATATCTGACCTGTTCTGCTATGTTTCTGGTATCTGATCTATGTTGATATGTATCTGTTGGTGATGTATGTTTGTGCTTAAAAATATGGAAAGGGTCCAGTATGAAAATATGATGAAAGGTGGCCTGCAAATTGTGTTCTGTTGAGGTTGGTTGGATCCAGTGTGAAAATTGATGAAACGTGGTCCAAGGTGGTGCTGAGGGTTGTAGCCTTCAGTCAGGGGGTTGTAGCTCCCTTCCAGGAGAGGCTGGTAAACGAGATCAGGGGGTCGTAGCTCCCTTACAGGAAAGGCTGGTAAACGAGTCAGGGGGTCGTAGCTCCCTTCCAGGAGAGGCTGGTAAACGAGCGCAGGTGGGTGCCTGCGTGCTGGTCAAGTCTGCGCCAGCACATATGTTGTAATATGTTTTCTCTAATAAAATATTGAAGGCTGAGCAACTGCAGCGGTGGTTTTCTCCCGACTTGGGTTTCCACCTAAAAATCCTGGTGTTCATGTGTGATGATTTGTGTGATGATTTATTCTGTTCTTACTGCACATGTTTACTGCTTATTGAATATCTGATGAATAAATGAAGGAATGATTTAAGTGAAGAATTAATGACATAAATAGATATCTGTGTATACGCGAGTTTTGTAAAGGTTATCTGCGTATATACGCAAGTCTGGTTCAGGAAAGTAGCGTATGCGTTTTAGAAGCAAGAAAAAGTGAAAGTTTTGAATATGCAGTAAATACTGATTCACCCCCCCCCCTCTCAGTATTTTTCCCAACAGAAAAAACCTACTTCATAACTAGCCTAAAATCAGAATACAATAAGCAAACACATAGATATCCCTTACACAAATAGAGAGAGCCCTCTCTGAGTCTAGGAAGGCTAGGTCCTTGGGATCCAAAGATTGGTTTGATGTTACACTATCATTTGGCTTGCCAATTAGCCAAATCATGGGACCCTAGCAGAATTAACTATGTCATCTCCATAGATAAGATGTGGAGATATCGATAAATTCTCTAAAGAATCGATACCCTTGAAATTTAAAGTATTGGATATGTGTTGATGAATGTGCAGGATGTTGATGTTGTAAGAAGCAGATGTCATGATGAAAGGCCATCATAAAAGGGAACTTTGATTTGATGTTCATTTTTAATTTTTAACATGTGGTTGGGTTGAAACAAGGCTATCGAAAGAGAGTTGTAGATGTCACCAAAACCTAGTTATCATGGGAATGGATGGAATATCCTGAAATAAACATGACCTGGAAGAGGTATCTATAAGAAGAAAATATAGATGTGGACTGGAAGATCACTTTCCAATGAAAAGAAGGATGACATGAATATTGATTCATCACTATGGTTCATTGAAAGAAAATTTATGGATGAAGGACACCTTACAAAGAAAATATAATAAAATGAAGGCATCGTGATGAAGATGTTGAAGTTCATGGCAATGGAAGTGTTGAGGATCTAGCCCTCCTAGATCCAGAGAGGGATCTCTCTATGAAGGCAAAGAAATGTATATCTTTGAAGTTCAATTTTAAGGTCTTAGGCTAATTATAAGGCACAGGGGTTATTGTTTTGTTTTTGTTTGTTTGGTTGGAAACATGAAAGAAGGGTTAAATGTGAGGTAAAGAAGTGAGTAAAGGAATATTTAGGCAATGGGAAGACAATTAAAAGAAAACTCAAGTCCATTGGGCAAATGGGGTCATAAAAGGGTTTACTTGCAATTCAATATCCAAGGCTTTCAAATGGGATAGTCATCTAAATAAGAGGATCTTTAAAGATGATAGTAGTGGGATGAAATGATAGGAAGTGATGGTGAATGACAAGGAAGCCTTCCAAGGTGACCACTTAGGAGCAAATCTAGGGACAGGACATGCCTTAACTGTCTATGATCAAACTCCTAATGAGGTTAAATCTTTAGACAATAGGAAACATTTAAGATTGACATAAAGTGAAGTCTAAGATCAGAGAAATAATTTTAACTTTAAATGATTTTGACACTCAACTTAAGGGATCTTAGAAAGGAAGACTATTAGAAAAGGACCCTAGTGAGATACAACTAACTCAAATCTCCCAGTTTCCCAATTCTTTCAGATAAAACCTAACGAGAACATCTAACAACAAATTCTAAATTCACACATCAGTAAGCAGGGAGAACCAACTACTATACTGGTTAAATTATCTCGAATTTGTTCTTAGATTACACAATTAGAAGAAAACATAAAGGATAATAAGAGCAGGAAGTGTCAGGGTACTTTAAGGCAGTATATCCTAAGTTGGATTACTGATTCTTACCAGAGGAATGAAATATGATGCATAACAAAGTGATAAACAATAAAATATAGAACACATCACCGCTGATTAAGGTCAGGATCCAATGAATGTGCTTGTCATATTAAAGAGAAACACCACTCATATACATCATTGTCCAACAGCTTGAAATCAACTAGAAATCATCTCCCATGCCTATTTTACAACTAATACATAGAGAAATCTATCTCAATGAAGCAGCTTACAATCCACGATTAACCAACCAATAACAAGTATTTCTGATGAGTTCTTATAGTTGAAAGAATGGAAGTAGAGGTAGATAGAACTTTAAATGGCTCATTTAAAACAGAGGAGAAGTGTTCTACAACCCATTCTATCTTAATATCACTGTATTGACTTTCAGTACCCTTTGCATTGAGATTGAAACAAGATGATGAGCTTAGTGGAAAGAAGTCGCCTTCACTAAGTGGGCCCGTAGGCTATTTTTTGCGCACAAACTATTTTTAGACTATGTCTATTTTTAGACATGTCGATCATATTCTATGAGTTGCAGGATGCTATTTGTGTATGGTTGGTCAATTTGGAAAAATATATGGAATTCTATTTTTAGACATACTGGGCGGAATCTATTTTTAGATTGCCAGTCTAAAAATAGATATGTCAAATATTATTAGCTCTTAATAATATTTGGACTATAAACATTATCTTATTCTCTTGGAGCATTCCAGTTAAGTGCACAGATGTGGCACAAGAGCTGACAGAAGGAATTACGCTATTCCTGAGGGTTAAGTGGAGCTATTGCATGGAGACTTCCGTTAGAACTCATGTGAGAGAGTTTGGTGGAGTTGATTGAGGAAGTTGATGGAGTTGTGTTCAGTTTAACTAAGTTAAACATAGTTGAGCTAGTTGTATCTAGTCTAACTAATTGATACACTAGTGAGAGTGGTGTGAATTAATTATTAATTAATTCACTAATTAATAACTCATTAATCAACTAAAGAATACATGTTTAACTTTAGTGCATGGACAGTTTCAGTGGAGACCAGTGGAGAGATAGGTGAAAGAGCAGTGTGACTATCAGTTGTGACTATACTGGTGCATGAGTTTGCACCACACATTGATGGAGATGCCAATGAGTATTGCGCAGTGCATACTAGGTGGATTTGAGTTCATTCAGAGCCAATATTTAGCAGGGATTGCGCAGTAGAGGCAGGCTAACAGGTGGCAGAGATTGGAGCATGTGTTTTTCTAGATCGGACCTGATTAGTGTGTAGCAATTGGAGATTGTAATGAGAGCTTGTGAGGAGATTTGTATAATGATTGTTACATGATCTCTATGACATATAATATACAGATAGTTGGGGGTTTTCAGCTTTAAGCTTTCCCATGAAATATTGTGTTCATATGTGTGATTGTTTATGGTTTTAATGTGTGCATGCAATTGTTTTTTATTTCCGCAATTAATGATCAATGGTAGAAGAGATTATGTATTGTACATGAAGTTAAAATAGTGTGTGATCAGGAGAATCTCAGTGAATAATATATCAGTTATTCAAATTTCTACACTTTGGATGAAATAAGGGTCCTCGACATGCTGATAATAACTCCAGGTATGTCTCTTGAAGTACTTTCTAGCTTTTTGTACTTTGTTTGTACTCTGGGACAAGTAAGGCTGATAAATGAATTTCAGGCCTTCCATACTTGGTAACTAATGCTATGGCAATATCAGGACTTCTGTCAGGGTGGTAGTCTTCTCAGGAGCTCGATAGATAATAAAAAACACCATGGAAACTTGTCCTTTCTTGGGAAAGAACATTCTGCTAACATTGTTGGCCACCTATAAAATTTGTTATATCAAAAGGTGGAAAATTTTTTTTGGAGCCTTCAAGAAATAGTTTTATTGCAAAAAATGTTATCTCTTGAAGCCTCTTGAAGACATCATCTCCTCCGTCCAAATCTTCATTGCTGTTCCCATTTCAAAGCTCAGAAATTCTGCTGATTTCAAAGACAAAATACTGTTGCAAACACCATTTTCCCCAACTTCCACTTCAAAACTAAACTCCATTTTTACCCCTTTGTTTCCCATGAAATTCCTCCATTTTCCATTTTCCCCTCATTTCCTCTTTCTGAAATCCCATTTATAGAGTTTAAAACTTCCTTTTGAACTCTGCCTAAACCCCCAAATCCATTGAAAAACATTGAAAAAATCTTAAAAAATACATATTTCTGTATTAAGGCTTAAGCCCCTTTGGGCTAAGTCTTAAACCACTTTCCCACTTGTGCCCACACCTTGGAACCAGGCGCTAGACCCATCAGGTGCTTATCGCATCAGAAAGTATCAATGAGCGCAAGTTTATGTGTCATATGAGACCTCCAATCCGATGAACCCCTTTATACTTAGCCCCCGATCCTTTGTTTCATTTGCGTAAACTCGAGCCCGCAATCGGGTGCTAAAAACATTGTACACACCCTGTTCGATCATATTGTTCCTTTGTATATTCATAAAACCCCTTTTTCCTATGTTTCGCATTAAACCCGTCGGTTCATATTTTTCAATGAAAAACACCGTTGATCTTTTGTCGATTGAACGGCCAGTGCTTATCGCATCGGAGCTTTCCTTTGGGTGCATTTTTAATGTTTCCCCCCCACCTCCAATTGCAATGGCCCAATCGCACAATCGCATTGGCCATTCCCTGATCGTGCCATCGCATCAGCCCACCTCCGATCGCCGATTCCCGATTCATTCTCCACCATTGATCTAGCCCTCAGATCAATGGTCTGCATCTAATCGCATCGAAGACTTTCGTTACACCCTCCCTCTTTCCTCCACTGATCATGAGTCCTCCGATTGTATCTGGGCCGTCCACGTGTCCGGATCAGACGGTCCTAGATCATTCCCGCATTATTTCATCGCCCTCCACCTTTCAACAAGGGGCTTTTAAAAGTGATCTCCATTGTCGATCTTGGGTTCCAATAAGATCTGACGGCTCACGATCGTCTGCAAACCCCAAATTTCATGTTAATACATTTCTTCCGCCAAAGGTTTTTGCACCTATTTTCCCTTTGTCTTTCTTCCAAAACCCAATAGTGTGACCCTTTCGCATTATTAATTCACAGCTAATCCCAACCGTTGATCTGTCCAAGATCAATGGATCTGACTTAATTATCCACTGCTTTTTCATCCAAACCGCTTCCATTTGACTTCACACGAATCCCCACCGTTGGATGATGCTATCCAACGGCTATGCTCCTTCCCCACAACCTTTGAAGCAGTTCAAACCCAAAACGTAGAATTTTATTAATTTTTATTTTTTTTGTAGGTGTTTAAATGGTTTATCCATTGTGTTAGAGAAAGGCCGAAGGCCGAGAATGACGATTCCCGAGACTTTGATTCATAAAAGGAAACCATTCGCGGGGTTCAAACTCCACGTCTCATCGATGCTTCATGGGCATTGATGCCTTGTGAGCCCTGCGCAGCGCTGCACATCAACAAGACATAGTGAGTGAAATCACAAATCAAAGAGTATCAATGTCGAAGACAAAACATACCAGAACAGAAGATTGAAGAAAAATTTGTGGGGATTACGACTAAGAATGATTATCAAAAGCCTAATCCTCCAAATTAAAACACAGTTAAAAGTAAATCGTAAGTGTTTATCAGATAGAAGGCCTCCACCGCCACATCAGAGGCCAATTGATTCCTTTCAACTACCACAAAGCCACATGTGCCTCAAAGAATTCAAATAGAGGCCGAAGTTATTAATCAGAATCAGATATTTTCCTCAACGCAGCCAAACAGTTAATTCTACTCAAGGAATTTAATGACAAAATATCAACAGAGTTATTACATCCTAAAAGAGAGCCTAAAAGTCAACAAGGGCTCCCACCGAGCTTAATTCATAAATGTAAATCAATTAATACAGACAGAACATCTGTAAAATTCTTCATTGAGCCCCTCAAAGGCCGAGGAGTACTAATTCTATATTAATTGACTTAGGAGATCTTTTATTAGATCCCACCACCTCATTCTTCTATAAATATTTCTGTAGAAGATGAGGAATTGTTGGTTGCAGAACTTTGAAATATACTTGAGCTTGAAACTCCTTTTTGTAAATAGTGTTCTCTGGCTCTTGAAGCTCTACTTGTGATAGATAAGTTAGTCTAGGAAGTGTAGATGATTGCTAAACTAAAGCATTGGAATTAAAGCAGTAACTGGTTTGGAGCATCAATACAAGCTGATTTATGGGATCCTGGTCTATGTCAACGGTGATGTTATTTCATATTGTAAATTGTTATTTTATTTATGTTTCCATTTTTGTTCATCTTCTCTTATAAAGAACAACAAGCATAGAGTTAGGATTTACTGTATATCAGTACCCTTCTCTGACTGATAAGCTTTATCTAAATGTTTTCTTGCAATTTGTGTTATTCAGGAATGATTTAATTCAGTTTGAATAGTTAGGAATGCTGGCATTCCCTCGTCCTACTATCTTAACTAATTGTTATTCTTAAATGTTATTTTCAGTATATGTTAAGTAGAGATGAACTAAGGAAGATATGGTGTGCCTTGGTCCTAGTTTTATCCCAAAAGACTGTCTGAAAGTATCCCTTGGAATGTGTTAAAAGCTGACTAGTTTCAAAGTACTTACCGTATCTTAGGCCATTCTTTGTTATCTTTGTGTTTGTCTTGAAAGTTACCAAGTAAAGCAGAGCTAGGAGAGGATTTGTGGTGAGCCCGGCCCGCTAGTTTCTTCTCCAAAAGTTGCCTTCAAGTTTCCCTTTGTTTTTAAATGTTTCCTATTGAAAGTGTATCAAAGGCTGGCTAGTTTCAAAGTACTTACTAGATCCTAGTTTACTTTTATGTTTTTCTTAAGTGTGTGTGAAAGGCTGGCTAGTTTCAAAGTACTTACCAGATCCTGGACTACTCCTTGTTCTTCATTTGTTAATTCCCCTTCCTATTGTATCATTTCATTCCATAAATCAAACTTTAAAGAGATCCTTAGAGATAGATGACTTGCCCCATGGACCACTCTTGCCCCTTGCTATTTCAATTAAACCCTATTATGACTCCATAGCCCAATGGACTAATACCTGAAATTATTTATATTTTTGGCCTAAGCTTACTCTGATTTCTTGCAACTTCTCACCTTTAAAAATTATTTTCATTTGGGACTTTCCCTCAAACAATAATCCTCAACCATCCAAAAACATCACAAAACCCTCGGCCTTCATAACTAGCCTAATATCATTACCCAAACTTCAAAGACAAATCCATCTTTTCACTTATTGGAGAGATCCCTCTCCGGATTCAGGAAGGCTAGATCCTAGAATCCCAAAGTGGTTGAAATGATGTTCTCCCTGCAGTCGGACTTTTTCCAATCTTGCTGATTACAGGGTGCTAACATTTCTAGTGACTCCACTGGGGAGATTTATGAGAAATTTGCATTTTAAGGTAATCATAGGATATTAGAAATGTGTTTCAAAGAACATTTGTTATATTAACCAGCTGAGTCACCAGCAACTAACAATTCTGGCGACTCCGCTGGGGAACTGAGTCGAATTTTCATCTTAGGTTCCCTTCAACACTTCATAAAACCTGTGAGTAAAAGCAGCCTTTTCAAGCTCTACCAGATAGTTGGTAATTATGATGAAAATTGTTTGAATCAGTGACAAACTAGGTAGACCCTAGGATTCTCATAACATTTTATCTAACCTTGAAAGATCAGATAGCTTAGCCATAAGAGTAGATTGTCTTTGTCTCATAATCGTAGCTAAGTTTTGAAACAGATTTAGGACACTCTTAACAACCAAAAGGATTGAAAAATAACTTAGAAAACCCAAAAATATTTCAGATTGGTATTTAATAAACATGGTGGTGGACCATAAAACCTTTTACCTCTGAAAAGAGATAAAAACTTCCACTTGGCGACTCCACAATCCTTAAACAGACCTTAAGACTCCACTGGGAAGAACCTTTTTCATTATAAAATTGTTTAAAACTCAGTTAGAGGACTGAAGGATTTGAATTTGTGAAACAGATTAGTTGGCCTCTTAAAGTCTGTCATATCTGGTCGAACTTTTCTTGTTTGGTTGGGTCTGAAAACACAGCATAGTGGCTCCTAGAAATATTCATACTAGAGCCTACCCTGACCCAGATCCACCTGAGATAGTTGATAGTCCAGAAAGTATCCTTAAGAAGTCTCCTAAGATAAAATTTTCAACTATTTTCAGATAACCCTTGAGAGCTAATTCAGGTCCTGAAAATCTTTCAGCTCTACAACAATCACAAGCTGACTTAGTAAATCCCTTTAGAACTAGGTCATTTGATGGTATAATTCAGCTAGACTCTAAGTCTTCACTTTCATCCCAGGAAACAAGTGAACATCTTGGTAGTAGAGAAACAACACCTCCTGATTTACATTTCCTTCACAATTTAGGTGTCTCTCATCCAAGATCAGCTCATAAATCTACTGTTGTTCCATCCACATCTGCTCATCCTACATTCATTGTTCAAACCACCCCACTTTAGCCCACTTTACCTTTTGTTAATCCACCTCTTGTAAATCCACCTCCACCTCATATCATGGCAGCATGGTATGCTCCCTTAGTCCTTCATGTTCCCTTAGTCAATCTTCCACAGGACTATCAATCCAAAATTCCATTATATGATGCTAGCAATGCTACAACTGCATCACAACATGTGGATAAAATGAATGACTACTTTGACAGAAATGAAATTGATGATGATTCTGTCAAACTTAGACTATTTGCTCAGAGCTTGGGGGGAAAAGTAAGAAAATGGTTTAAAGGCTTAACCCCCCACAGTATAAATGATCTCCAAGCCTTCCATCAAACATTCTGTTGTAGCTCCTACAACACCCTCCAAAAATACAAAAAATAATAACACACACTTCAAAAATTTGGGAGCCCCTTTGAAACTAAAGAAGAAAAAAGCCAAGTAAAGTTTTTAAGAGAAAGTCGCTAAGTCGCGGATCCATGATTTGCGACCCTAAGGTCGCCAAGTCGCCAGGTCGCAAGACTCGGAAGTCAGGCAATTTGCGACCTTGCGACCCAGCGACCTCAAGGTCGCAAGGTCGCAAGGTCGCAAAATGAAGTATTTGGGGAATTAGCGACTCAGCGACCTTTGCAACCCAGCGACCTCAAGGTCGCGAGGTCGCAAGGTCGCAAACTACCAACTTGCGACCTCATTTATTACTCGCACGTGCGACTCCTTTTTTATAAGGGCAGGTCGCTAGGTCGCATTTGTGACTCGCGGCGAAAATCGTGGAATTGCTCTGACAGGCCGGCTGGCGCGTTTTCTTCCGGGTAAGTTGCCATTCCCTCCCTGTGTTTCCTTTCCCAGCATTTCTTGCTAAAATCTAGCCACCCCATGGTCTTAATTACTTGCTGGTGAGCAGATAGGGTTCCCGGTTGAGTTTTATTCTTGTTTTGGTTCCCACAAACCCCAGGGTCACCTGTGTCTTGCCGAATTCCTCATGGCTGTGCCTTATTTCCAGTTTAGACCCTTTCCAACCGCGTATTTTTTCTGTTAAGGAGATTTTATCCGCAAAACCGCGCGCGCTCAAAACCCCCGGGCAGGCTCAAGTGCGACCTGCGACCCAGCGACCCGGTCGCAAGGTCGCAAAACTCCCTGTTAGCGACCCTGTGACCCTGCGACCTAGTCGCAAGGTCGCGAGGTCGCATGTGAGTCCTTTTTGTAGATCAGCGACCCAGCGACCCCCAGAGAACAGTCAATTAAACTTTGCATGTGTAGACTTTATTTAGCCGTTATCATCATGTCTTTCTCATCCTGGGATTCTTTCTTGAATGCAACAGGTGAAGTTAGAGCAGACACGGTACTGGTCCTCTCCGACTCTAGCGATATGGCACCCCGGGTATCCCGAAGGAGAAGTAAGCAGGTGGTGGAGGAAGAGTCAGACACATACATACAAACATCTCCTCCACCAATATACAGAGACACCCTTTGCACCTTCGCAAAGGAGGACAGCCTTAGGTGGTATGAAGTATACCGCGAGTTCGCCATACCAGAAGATGAGTTTCCAGAAGATCTCCCAGACCGGGAAGTATACCTGAAGGTCAAGAAATCCAAATTTCACCTAGCAGGGTCACATCCCGCTATCTTTCCGTGCCCAGAAATGTTAGACTGGATCATACAGAAGACGGATCCTAAGAATTTCGCCATTCGAGATAGTAGAGGTAAAACTTTCGCAACGTTGGAAAGCTCAAAGGCACAGGTCTACTACTCGCTACCCCACCCAGAGGTAAATTTTACCCCGAGATGGTTTTCCGCAAATGAAGTACCGATGGTTGATACAATCAGAAAATGGTGGGTGGAACCAGATAAATTTAAAATCAAGAAAGACCAGGAGTACCCGGTGGCCAGTCTGAGGAAGGTGTATAAGTTAGTGGCCGCCATGCTGTGCAGAGTGTACGGATGTTCGGACGCTACCACTTTCAACGGAACATGGGAAACCATTATGGAACACGTAACAGTACACGACACTCGGTTCAATTAGGCTGGTATATTAATGGGCTCCATGCACACAAATTTGGCTTCAGCTTTAGCCCCAGATGAGGGAGAGCCGTCAGAGTTTTATATGGCTTCGTATTTATTAGATGCTGTCTGTGCCCAGCTGCATGTTGAGGGATGGCCACATAACTGGGACTCCGAACAGACCCAGGCAATCCATTTTCAGACCAAGGTATTCTGGGAATCTAGGTACAAATCAGATATTGAGCAAATCTCTCATATATTCATTCCCTCCCTTTACGGGAAACTCTTTGGTCAAGACACCCCCTGCATGTCTTGGCGAGCAATGGAGACACTAGGTCAGGTGGCACACTGGTTTCCATTCGTTGAATTTACAATCATCCGAGTATTTGGCTCATTCAAAGCACCACATGCTCTGCCTAAGTTTATTACCGATAAGGTGCTCATGCAGGAGGTATGTTTCCAGATGACCTCGGGTTTCTCCAATGTCCTTTCCAAAGGGAAGAAGAAACCTTGGCCCACTCTACCTCTCACCATTGGTGCTTATACCGTCAAGGACTTCAGAGAAGTAGGGCGTGAAGGGGAAGAGGTATAAAGTTACCACTTCAGAAATCTGGATTGCCGAACTTATGACCCAGTCAGGATAGTTCCTGAGCATTGTAAAAGGGCCAATTTTAGATGGATTTATCAGCATGTCGAGCGCCCGGCAGATGAGGAAAGAAGAAACTGGTACAACGCAGACAGGCATCTAGCTCCGGGGATCGACTCTGACCAAGAAGAAAAGGATCACCAGAATTTAGAAGATAGGAGCCATAAACTGGGAGGCGCTTCTTCCTCCAAAGATAAAAGAACACGGACCAGTACAGGGCCTGACACCTCGGATCAGCGAAGGGCAGCAGAAGCCCAAGCCAAGAAGGAAGAGGAAAAGAAAATGAAGGAGGATGAAGAGAAACGTAAGAAAGATGCCAGGACAGAACGGAAAAAGAAACAGGATGAGGAAAAGGAAAGACAGGAAAAGGAAGCACAGGCAGCGGCAGAACAAGCACTTAAAGAAGAACTTGACAAAGTCAATCGTCAAAAGAAGGCAGAACAAGCCGCCGCAGCAGAGCGAAAGAGAAAAGCAGAAAAGGAAGCAGAAGCAGAGTCAGAACGCAGGAAGAAGGAGGAACATGACAAAGCAGAAGCCGAACGCCGGCAAAAGGAGAAAGAAAAAGGACAAACACAGGATGGAGAGGATGAATTGATAGATGATATCGACATATCTCCCCTGGACATTCCTCCGAGTGGCAAGAAAAGTATCCTCCCTGATGACGATTTTCCCAGGGAACAAGAGGAAGAGGTCTTCGACCTGACTAGATTGACATTTGACCAATTCTCTTTCAAAATACGGCAAGAGAGAAGAAAAGCCTTGGCGCAAAGCCCTTCCGCCATATCTACAGTCGCCACTGGAAAGGACATAGTCCCAGATACAAGGACTAACCCTGTAATGATAGCATCAGCAGGTACCGCCTTTGCCGCAGCTACGGAGGAAAATGTCACTAGAATGAGCAGGGAGATTATCTCCCTACAAAACAGGCTAAAAGCAACGGAACAGGAGAAAGCAGTACTGGAGAGCGAAGTGCGACAGCTCCAAGGTAAGCCTTCCCAAGTCAATGAAGTCCCACTAGCAGTCATGAAAGAGTGTGACGTATTGGAAACGACCATGCAGCAAGTATACAGAGAAATGCTCGCCCTAAAACAAACAGTGGCCCCATTAGCAGAGGCACGAGCGGAAACCAAAGTGAAGCATGAGCAGCTCAAGGAGGCCTCGGTAGCTTTGGACAAAATGATAAACTGGACAGCGCAATATCAACAAGCTCCCGAACATGTGCCTAGGAAAGATTGGAGTCATACACAAGACGCCAAAGTACAAATTCGGATGAATATGCAGTCCAAAGACAAGCTGGCCAAATATTTGGACAAAGTGATGTCTGCATATAATCACCTGATCAGTGGTATTGACTCCATGAACGCTCTTCATCACATTCCGTCATTAGGGGCACTGGATGAAACTAAAGACTGGGAGCAAGTAGAGCAGGAAATTCAGTCTTTTCTGCAACCCGTGAGACAAGCGGCTGCCGCACCAGAATTCGAGGCATCACAAGAGAACCTAAGTCGGTTGCTTGTCACTCGAGTACAAATCTATACCAAGCTTGCCTCCCTCTCAATCTTGATTTCCCAGAAGAAGGAGACTCTGATACCGAATGCTTTGGAATGTACGCATCGGTTAAAAGAAGAAACCTCTCTAGTCTCCCCTATAGCAGTGGATTACCGGGCCTGGCAAGACTTCCTAAAGGAGAAGAAGATAGATGCTCCAGACCTCTCAATTATGTGACCACCTCCATAGTTTAACTGCTGGGTCGCAGGTCGCATTTTGTCCCCAGGTCGCAAGTTGCACTGGCGACCAAGTCGCAGGTCGCAAATCTTCAGGTCGCAGGTTGCATGTTCGGCAAAGGTCGCAGGGAAGCTGAACCGTCGGGAAGTTGAAGCGTCGGAAGGCCATAAGGGCGTTTCTTGAATCTATAAATACCCCTGTGGGGCACATAGTTAAAGGCTGCTCTTTTGTGGACTGAAAGGCAATATTGCATTGTAATTGAAGAATCATACTCTTGGCGTATGTAATACAATATATGTTAAAACCCCTTTGATTGGATGATGTGTTTAGCTGTGACAACACTGTGTGTATTCTGCGTACAGTTTCAGAATATCTTTTGATTAATGAATCTGTGTTAATAATAGTATCATTCATGCACCATAGCTATCTGTGATTGTGTTGATGATGCTCAAGTTTATTATTTACTCTTATGATGAATGTTAATGAACTGTTGTATTAGCGTTTCGTCATATCTTTCGGAAAGTTAAGGGATACTCTTGCCATAAAGAACTGTTTCTTTGGTGGTCAGATTATCCTGCATGCATACCCCATAGATGTGTTGCTAACGACACTTCCTGAGTGTATGCATTGTGTCTATTACCTTGCTACGCACAGTGTCATATATTGGTTTGATACATCAGTCATGTATTCTGTATCATGTGAATAAGTGTATGTTTGCAGTTTCAATCAGGTTGCTCGAAACCGAAGAGCAAGTCATTTAAGTGGTAGCCGGACCCACACCCCGGACGGGATCCCTACTCCAAACGGTTCTAAGTCTAATTGGGATTTTCTACCGGGGAGATCCCCTACTGTTGGCCGGACATATTTTCCCGTCAACACATTCCTAAACAAATGGGAAGTGAACAAGAATCCACTCCAAATCCTCTCTGATTACAAGAACCTCCACAGAAACACAGGGGAAAGTGTACAATCTTATTGTACTAGATTTACCAGTATATATAATGCACTTCCCCTAGATCTAAAACCTCCACAAGGCGTAGCGTTAAACAAATTTCCTGAAGGGTTAGACCCTGAGATGGCATATCAGCTGAGAGAAAGAGACCCTGCAACTCTTGAAGATATGCAAAAAGGGGCTCTTGCTGTGGAAGTTAACTTAATGGAGAAAACAACAAGGATGAAAAATGAGAAGAGAGTATCCTTCAAAGAAAAATCTACACCTTCTACTTCCAGCTCAAAGATGGAGCGAATGATGGAGGAGATGATGAAGAGAATGAGCATCTTTGAGAGAGAACAAGCAAATCAAAACCAAACTGCTCCTCAAAATAGAAACCAGAACCAAAATCAGAATTTTAGAAGGAACCAACCTCCAAATAGACCTAGGGAAGATGATCAACAGATCACTCCTCCCTTTCATCAAAACTATGTGAGTGAGGTTGAGGAAATAGATAAGCAAGTAGAGGATGATGATATCAATATGCTGGGAGTAGATGATGATGACTTTGAGGTTCATTATGATAGAAAAAAATGTCTGTACACACCTTATGATGACAAAAGAGATAATGATGAAAGTTATTATCAAGACATGGAGAATGTAATCATAGAGTCTCAAAGAGAATATGACCTTAGAAGTAAAACCAGTCAACAAACTCCCAACACCAAAACCTCTGACAAATCTTCACAAAGAAGCACTGTTAGTAAACCCAAAATTGTAAAAACAAAGGACAAAACAATGGCTATTAATTCTGATAAAGGTAAAGAGAAAGGCACTCAAAGCATTGCAAAACAGAGTGCAGACCTTAGCAGTACTAACATTTTAGCCAGTACTCCTGTTAAAACAATTTTGTCAAATGTAAATAGAAAAAATCCACAAACAGAATTTGCTGATAGGGTAGCTATTAATAAGGCTGAAACAAGTTCTGCAAAGAATCAAATGCCTTTCAGTTTAGAGAAAGAAATTTCAAGAATCAAAATCTCTATTCCCTTAACTGAGTTAGCCGCCCAAAATGTATATAGGACCCAAATTTTGAAGGCTTTAAACATAGAGGATAACAATGACACAGTCAATATTAACAATGACCAGCCTGAGCTTATTTTTGCTCAAAATATTGAAGGTAGATATCAAGAGGGACCTGTTCCTCCCTTTTATGTAAGTTTAAACGTTCACAACAAGATCTTGCACAACGCTATGCACGACTCAGGGGCTTCTCATAATTTAATTCCAAAAGATGTGATGGAGAGCCTGGGTCTAGAAATCACTAGACCTTATAAAGACCTTTACTCCTTTGATTCAAATAGAGTAAAATGTTTAGGATTGATTAAGGACCTCTGCGTTAATTTAGCCCAGATTCCAGCCAAATGTTTGGTTATGGATATAGTTGTGGCTGATGTGCCCCCAAAGTATGGAATGCTATTATCTAAATCTTGGGGAGCTAAGTTGCAAGGGACTATGCAGATGGATATGACCTACACAACCATCCCTATTTTCAATTAGACAAGAAAACTTTACAGGGAGTCCCATATGCAGTACATGGTGACTAGTCAAGACAGACCTCAAAACTCTCCTCTGTACTCGGTAAATACAAGCCTCGATTCTTTTATTCTGTTTAATGATGAATCATTTAGTGAACAAGTCGTTTTAACAGAGTTAATGGCCGATAGAGATGAGGAGGTAAACACCACAGAACTGTCAAAACAGTTTGCTGAACCTTTAAACAACAGAAAACCAAACACGGGTCTTGAGCTACAAGTCATGCGTCCATCATTTTTAAACCTTAACAGTCACGAAAACAACCCTCAATGCATTGAAAAACCTGAGGAGTCAAAATAGATTCAACTAAGTGCTGCTAATCATGAACAATCAGAAAGCACTTTAGTTGAAGAGGACAACCACCCAAAAGATGAAACCGAAAATAGTCCTCTATGGAGTATGTATTTTGACAAGTCATGCACTAGAACTAACGCTAGTGTGGGCATCTGGATTTGCAACACTGAAAACAACCACACAGAAATCATTTCCTGTAAATTAAACTTTTAGTGTTCTAATAACATAGCGGAATACGAATCCCTGCTTTTAGGCTTACATCTATTGAAAAATTGGGAGCCAAGAAAATCAAAGCATATGGGCATTCTGAGTTAATCATTAGGCAAGTCAATGGGGAGTATAACACAAATCATCCCAGACTTAGGGCCTATCAAAATGATGTCATGGATCTTTTAAAAATGTTTGAAGAGTCCCAGTTGATTTTTGTTCCAAGAAAAAGAAATAACGCGGCCCACAGCTTAGCCTATGTAGCTAGAACATGCTTAACGCCATACGAAACCAAAGACTGCACAACTCAGATAAAATTCAGACCAGCCATTCCTGATAACGAAAAATATTGGCAAGTGTTCGACGGGGACAAACAAATAGAAGACTTCATGCAATTGAGAAATGAATTCGAACTACATAGTTCGGATTCAGATTATGAAACAGATTGCAACAGTGAAGAAAATTTTCTTGGTGAAGAAGAGTCGTCTCCCCAGCTTGCCGATATAAATCTACTAACTAGCAAACTTCAAAACAAAATAGAATTGAATGCAGAGTTAGAAACAGGAAAGTTAGAAACTCTGCAGTCTAATGATGAAAGTTTGCCAAAGGGTCTGGCACCTTTAGAAGAGTTGTTTGATTTTAACGATGTGGCTAAGAAGCCAAAACTGGAACATGTAGAGACTGAAATGGAAGAGCACAATATAGGTGGTAAATTTAAACCGAAAATGATCAAACTGTCTAAGACCTTACCAGCTCACATTAAACTCAAATACATAGAGCTGTTTAAAGAATTTTCTAATGTTTTTGCGTGGAGTTACGAAGATCTTAAGTCCTATGACACTGAAATAATCCAGCACAAAATCCCTCTCAAAGAAAACCAAAAACCATTCAAACAGAAACTGCACAGAATAAACCCTGTACAGCTGCCATTGGTTGAGAAGGAGATCAAGAAAATGTACGAGGATGGTATTATTGTCCCTATTAGATATTCTGAATGGGTGTCTAATCTAGTGTCAGTAAGGAAGAAAACAGGAGATATTAGGCTTTGTATAGACTTTAGAGACTTGAACAAAGCTTCACTCAAGGACAACTACCCTTTACCCGAGATGGACCATATATTACAAAGGGTAGTTGGTTCAAAAATAATTTCTTTGCTAGATGGCTATTCAGGGTACAATCAAGTTTTAGTCCACCCTGATGATCAACTAAAGACAAATTTTACTACACCGGCACTTTCATGTATGTGAAAATACCCTTTGGTCTAATGAATGCTGGAGAAACTTTTCAAAGAGCCATGGACATAGCATTCTCAGAAGAACTGGGCTATTTCATCATTATCTATCTTGATGATGTCATTGTGTTTTAAAAAATAGATGAAGAGCACTTAGAACATTTAAGAAAAGTTTTCGAGAAATGCAGAAACTTTGGAATATTTTTAAACCCTAATAAGACACTATTTGGTCTCCAAGAAGGAAAACTTCTTGGGCACATTATTTCTGAGGAGGGTATAAAGATAGATCCAAAGAGGATTGAGGCCATATTGCAAATCTCTCATCCTCGAAACATCAAGGAGTTGCAATCTTTCATAGGAAAGATTAACTTTTTGAGAAGGTTCATACCCAACTTAGCTGAGCTCCTTAGGAATATATCAAACATGTTGAAGAAGGAGCAAGGGGTAAAATGGACCTTGGAAGCAAAGAAGTCCTTTGAGTTGGTGAAACAAGCATTAACCAAAACACTGGTGCTAATAAGTCCTGATTTTTCAAAGGATTTTTACATTTTCTCCTTTGCATCAGAACATACCATAGCTGCTATACTTTTACAGAAAAATACACAAGGACAAGAGCAGCCCATTGCGTTCTTTAGCAAGGCATTGAGGGATGCTCCTTTGAAGTATAAAATTATGGAAAAACAAGCTTTTGCTTTGGTTAAAGCTTTAAAAGACTTTAGAGTACACATCCTTCATTCACACATCATTGCCTTTGTCCCAAATTCAGTTGTTAAAGACATTCTAACACAGGACCCAGATGGTAAGAGAGGTAAGTGGATTGCGGTTATTCTTGAATATGATTTAGAGATTAAACCCACTAAACTCATCAAAGGCCAAGGTCTAGCTATGTTAATGGCTAAATCAAATTTTGAAGTTCTTGATATTAATATGATTAATGCTTTAGACGACCAAGAAGAATTCTCAACTCCGATTGTCGAAGACCAGTTTATGAATTCCCCTTTGTATGCTGACATTATTTATGTTTTTCTTAATTTAAATACACCTCCTGGTTTGACAAAAACAAAGGCAAGATTTTTGAAATTGAAAGCTGTAAACTATTGCATTATAGATAGATGTCTTTATTGGAAAAATGCAAGTAGTATATTGCTTAGATGTTTTCCTGAGTATGATGCAGAGAAGGTTAAGCATGAGTTCCATGAATGGGAGTGTGGAGGCCATTTATACTGGAAAACAATAGCTAACAAAATATTGAGGGCTGGTTACTATTGGCCTACTCATTTTCTTGAAGTACACAAGATGATAATTGCCTGTCATAAATGTCAACTGTTTGAAGGCAAAAGAAAGCTGCTACCCTTATCTTTGCATCCAATCACTGTTGAAACTCCTTTTCAACAGTGGGGACTTGACTTCATAGGCGAAATCCATCCACCATCCTCTGCCCAGAATAGATGGATTCTCACTGCCACAGACTACTTCACTAAATGGATAGAAGCCATCCCTTGTAGGCAAGCCAATGACTCTATTATTATTAAATTCATAGAGACTAATATTCTCTCTAGATTTGGCTGCCCAACCAAAATCATCACTGATAATGTGGCAGAATTTGGATCAAAAAAGATGGGTGAATTCTGTCACAGATATTAGATAACATTGGGGCATTCCACGGCCTGTTACCCTCAAGGTAATGGACTTGCAGAATCCTCAAACAAGAGTTTGGTGAACATAATCAAGAAAATGTTGGAGGACAACAAAAAGTCTTGGCACACAAAGCTAGTTCATGCACTTTGGGCTGACAGATTGACTTTGAAGAAATCTATTGGTATGTCACCCTTTTAGCTTATGTATGGTACTAATGCAATTTTTCCAACCAGCCTTGGTGTACCAATTATGAATTTGATTCAAGAATTGTAAACTGAAGATAATGACATGATCAGAAGGATTAATCAAACAATTCATCTTCAACAAACCAGAGAGGAGGTCTACAAGAAAGCATTACAAAAGCAGGACAACATTAAAAAGCTTTTTGACAGAAGAACAAAGGCCAACAATTTCAAAGTTGGGGACAAAGTTTTAAAGTGGGACTCAAGGAGGGAAGACAAGGGCAAGCATGGAAAATTTGACAACTTATGGCTTGGCTCTTATCTCATTCATTCAGCTGCTGGTAACAATGATTTTTTCTTACAAGAGTTGAATGGAGCAGAATTGTTTGGGGGTCTTGTCAATGGCAGGATGCTTAAGCATTACTTCTCTTGATCCATGTCACGTTCTAAAAGCCTTTTTATCTTTTTTCCATTATAAATATCTCATCCATCATTGCATTCAAAGTTAGAAAAATAAAAAATGCAAAAACAACAAAAAGAGAAAAGAGGGCAGATTGTAAAAACAAGAAAGGTACAACCCCATACCAACAACAAGAGAAACAAATCTGAAAGTGTGCAAGCTTAAATGCCACTCCTGAAAAACACACTTCTAGTTAGTCAAATAGCCTAATCTTGACTAATTAGTTTTAAATTTACTGCTGATAGGATAGTGAATTCAATTTGCCAAACTGTTTAATCTTGGCTTATCAGTAGATAGATTAGGATAGAAATTAAAGGTTCAAACATGCTCAAAATCTGAACCTAACTTTTCAAAAGAGAGATGACTCAAATCTATTTTAATTTCTGAGTCAAAACAGATGTAAATCTAGTTCTAATCAGCTTAAAACTTGAACTAGAGAAACAAGGAAGACAACTCAAACAAGAGTCAAAACAGAGCTGTAAAAGGATGAAGGAAGTGCTTTGAATTTCCAGGTCTTATGCCTTCCATTTTGTCTTAAATTTTCTGTAAAATAAAAATCTATGTGCAGCTTTTTTTTTATGCCATAAATCAGCATCAAGTTAGACTGTTCAATCCTGATTGCATGCTTTTAAATTTCTATTATAGAATTTAGAGAATAAAAAATCTGATAGACTGTTTAATCCTAACAGATTGATAGATTAGATAGAGAAGCCTATGAACTCAAATATTTAATTTGAGTTCATGGAGAAATAAGAAGTAGAATTGGATTAGTTTTATGCTTTCAAAAAGAAAAAAATGTTGTGAAAAGAGTTTGCCAATCCAAGTGCACTCTAAAGAAGAAAAAATGTTAGGTCAGTAGGTTTGGGTAGGTAGAAAGCTTGTTGATGAAATATCCATTGTTTTTGTGGTTGCTAATATGTTTTCAGACCAAAATAAGATCATCCAAGTAAAGAAAGGCAACCCAATGGATGAGGCACATGTCAACCTCCTAGAGAATGCAAGTCTGAAGTTCTTGATGCCTTCAAAAAGGCACCATCCCCAAGTGGAGCCACTATTGGCCACCTATGAAATTTGTTATATCAAAAGGTGGCCAAAACATTTTGGAGCCTTCAAGAAACAATTTTATTGCAAAAAATGTTATCTCTTGAAGCCTCTTGAAGACATCATCTCCTCCATCTAAATATTCATTGCTTTTCCCATTTCAAAGCTCAGAAATTCTGCTGATTTCAAAGACAAAATACTGCTGCAAACACCATTTTTCCCTACTTCCACTTCAAAACTAACCTCCATTTTTTACCCCTTTGTTTCCCATGAAATTCCTCCATTTTCCATTTTCCCCTCATTTCCTCTTTCTGAAATCCCCTTTATAGAGTTTAAAAATTCCTTTTGAACTCTGCCTAAACCCCCAAATCCATTGAAAAACATTGAAAGAATCATAAAAAATACATATTTTTGTATTAAGGCTTAAGCCCTTTTGGGCTAAGTCTTAAACCACTTCCCCACATGTACCCATGCCTTGGAACCAGGTGCTAGACCCATCAGGTGCTTATCGCATCGGAAAGCATCAACGAGCGCAAGTTTATGTGTAATATGAGACCTTCGATCTGATGAACCCCTTTATACTTAGCCCCTGATCCTTTGTTTCATTTGCGTAAACTCGAGCACGCAATAGGATGCTAAAAACATTGTACACACCCTGTCTGATCATATTATTCCTTTGTATATTCATAAAACCCCTTTTTCCTATGTTTTGCATTAAACCCGTCGGTTCATATTTTTCAATGAAAAACACCATTGATCTTTTGCCGATCGAACGGCCAGTGTTTATCGCATCAGAGTTTTCCTTTGGGTGCATTTTTAATGTTTCCCCCCCACCTCCAATTGCGATGTCTTGATCGCGCAATCACATCGGCCATTCCCCGATCGCACCATCACATCAGCCCACCTCCGATCGTCGATTCCCGATTCATTCTCCACCGTTGATCTGGCCCTCAGATCAATGGTCTGCATCTAATCGCGTCAGATATTTTCGTTACACCCTCCCTCTTTCCTTCGTTGATCATGAGTCCTCTGATTGTATCTGGGTTGTCCACATGTCTGGATCGGACGGTCCCATATCGTTCACGCATAATTTCATCGCCCTCCGCCTTTCAACAAGGGGATTTTAAAAGTGATCTCCGCCATTGATCTTGGGTTCCACTAAGATCTGATGGCTCACGATCGTCTGCAAACCCCAAATTTCATGTTAATACATTTCTTCCGCCAAAGGGTTTTGCACCTATTTTCCCTTTGTCTTTCTTCCAAAACCCAATAGTGTGACCCTTTCGCATTATTAATTCACAGCTAATCCCGACCGTTGATCTGTCCAAGATCAACAGATCTGACTTAATTATCCACTGTTTTTTCATCCAAACCACTTCCATTTGACTTCGCATGAATCCCCACCATTGGATGATGCTATCCAATGGCTACGCTCCTTCTCCATAACCTCTGAAGCAGTTCAAACCCAAAACGTAGGATTTTATTAATCTTTATTGTTTTTTGCAGGTGTTTAAATGGTTTATCCATTGTGTTAGAGAAAGGCCGAAGGCCAGGAATGACGATTCCTAAGCCTTTGATTCATAAAAGGAAACCATTCGCAGGGTTCAAACTCCACGTCTCATTGATGCTTCAAGGGCATTGATGCCTTGTGAGCCCTGTGCAGCACTGTACATCAACAAGACACAGTGAGTGAAATCAAAAATCAAAGAGTATCAGTGTCAAAGACAAAACATACCAGAACAGAAGATTGAAGACAAATTTGTGGGGATTACAGCTAAGAATGATTATCAAAAGCCTAATCCTCCAAATTAAAACACAGTTAAAATTAAATCGTAAGTGTTTATCAGACAGAAGGCCTCCACCGCCACATCAGAGGCCAATTGATTCCTCTCAGCTACCACAAAGCCACCTGTGCTTCAAAGCATTCAAATAGAGGCTGAAGTTATTAATCAGAATCAGATATTTGCCTCAACGCAGCCAAACAGTTAATTCTATTGAAGGAATTTAATGACAAAATATCAGCAGAGTTATTACATTCTAAAACAGAGCCTCAAAGTCAACAAAGGCTCCCACCGAGCTTAATTCATAAATGTAAATCAATTAATATAGATAGAACATCTGTAAACTTCTTCATTGAGCCCCTCAAAGGCCCAGGAGTACTAATTCTATATTAATTGACTTAGGAGATCTTTTATTAGATCCCACCTCCTCATTCTTCTATAAATACTTCTATAGAAGATGAGGAATTGTTGGTTGCAGAACTTTGAAATATACTTGAGCTTGAAAGTACTTTTTGTAAATAGTGTTCTTTGGCTTTTGAAGCTCTGCTTGTGATAGATAAGTTAGTCTGGGAAGTGTAGATGATTGCTAAACTAAAGCATTGGACTTAAAGCTGTAACTGGTTTGAAGCATCAATACACGCTGATTTATGGGATCCTGGTCTATGTCAACGGTGATGTTATTTCGTATTGTAAATTGTTATTTTATTTCTATTTCCATTTTTGTTCATCTTCTCTTATAAAGAACAACAAGCATAGAGTTAGGATTTACTATATATCAGTACCCTTCTCTGACTGATAAGCTTTATCTAAATGTTTTCTTCCAATTTGTGTTATTCAGGAATGATTTAATTCAGTTTGAACAGTTAGGAATGCTGGCGTTCCCTCGTCCTATTGTCTTAACGAATTGTTATTCTTAAATGTTATTTTTAGTATATGTTAAGTAGAGATGAACTAAGGAAGATATGGTGTGCCCTGGTCCTAGTTTTATCCCAAAAGACTGTCTAAAAGTATCCCTTAGAATGTGTTAAAAGCTGGCTAGTTTCAAAGTACTTGCCAGATCTTAGGCCATTCTTTGTTATCTTTGTGTTTGTCTTGAAAGTTACCAAGTAAAGCAGAGCTAGGAGAGGATTTTTGGTGAGCCCAGCCTGCTAGTTTCTTCTCCAAAAGTTGCCTTCAAGTTTCCCTTTGTTTTTAAATGTTTTCTATTGAAAGTGTGTCAAAGGCTGGCTAGTTTCAAAGTACTTACCAGATCCTAGTTTACTTTTATGTTTTTCTTAAGTGTGTGTGAAAGGATGGCTAGTTTCAAAGTACTTACCAGGTCCTGGATTTCTCTTTGTTCTTCATTTGTTAATTCCCCTTCCTATTGTATCATTTCATTCCATAAATCAAACTTTAAAGAGTTCCTTAGACATAGATGAGTTGCCCCATGGACCACTCTTTCCCCTTGCTGTTTCAATTAAACCCTATTATGACTCCATAGCCCAATGGAATAAAACCTGCAATTATTTATGTTTTTGGCCTAAGCTTACTCTGATTGCTTGCAACTTCTCACCTTTAAAAATCTTTTCATTTAGGACTTTCCCTCAAACAATAATCATGCTCAACCATCCAAAAACAAAACAAAACCCTCGGCCTTCATAACTAGCCTAATATCATTACCCAAACTTCAAAGAGAAATCCATCTTTGCACTTATTGGAGAGATCCCTCTCCGGATTCAGGAAGGCTAGACCCTAGAATCCCAAAGTGGTTGAAATGATGTTCTCCCTGTAGTCGGACTTTTGCCAATCTTGCTGATTGCAGGGTGCTAACAGACGTGAAATCACAGATATGGCTTATTTCATGTGCTTTAGCCCTTATTAAGCCTTCTGATCATTTTTAAGGTCTTCGAACTATGTTTCTATCCTTAAAACATCTGGATTATATCATTAATCTTCAATAACAGGCTTAAACCTTTCAAACTGTCATATGACACTCTTTGCTGCTTCTCTTCTGATCTGTTTGTGGAATACATGGGTTTTAATGGCACTGGAGGGTCTGAAATAGAGTTAATAACTCTGATTTGGATAAAAACATGCTTTAAACCCTTCCTGGATGTCTCTCCTGTTATCTCTGGCTCTGTAAAATGGAATTATGCACCTTGTATTCCCTGTCCGTGATAGTGAGACAAAGAACGATTTTCACCATCTATAACCCTGCAAAAACACAATAAACATGTTATAAAAATCCATGGGAGTGGAGAAGAATGCTGTGGAGGCTTGTGGAGGATGGGGGGAAAATATGAAAATAGTGGTAGCAGCGAAGAAACAGGTGAAAATCATGGCAAAATGGAAGAAAACTGGCCTGATGAAAGTCTAATGCGAGGACGATTCCGGACCGTTGGATTAGATTAGACAGTGGTGGTCAATGGTCGGGATTCAATGGTAAAGTTGTTTAGAAGAGTTAGACTGCGTTAGACGGAAACAAGTAACTTTTAGTGTTAAACATAAAAGTTTAACGTTTGGGAAAATACAAAGGAAAAAGGTTAAAATGAAGGAAATCGGGGTGATTTTGCGGTGGGACTAGAAGGGCGGAGGAAGATGGAACATGGACCATTAGATCATCGAACAAGATCAATGGTGGAGATCTTCCGATGAATTTTTTTGGAAGGTCTGATGAAAGAAATGAGGATGGGAACGCAATATAATATGAGCCGTCGATCTGGATCAAATGAACGGTCGAGATTAAACGAAGGATTATATTGGGGAGGGGTGGTTTTAACAGAAAACTGCTGGTTTCACACAGCTTTGGAGTGGTTTTGAAAATTTTCCAAAACAAACGCGATATGCCTCGCTGCCTGACACGTGTCCCTTCTAAAACCACTTTGATCGCATAATTTTGAAACATTAAACCTTGGACGCAAAAATTACGTGAAACGCATATCAGCCGTTGGATGAAAGGCGAAGAGATCCGATGGTGGGAATGAGAGCACGATATGGAAAAATTCACGGGCGATAAGGTGGGAAGAGCCAACGGCGGATTAAATCCTGACCGTTGGATCTATAGAATGGACGACCAAGATTTGATCAGGGATCGGTGGAATAGTGGAACGAAGAAAGGGGAAAGCGGAGTGCGATGAAATCTGGACCGTTGGATCTGGTGGAATTAATAGCTAGGATTTAATCACATTGGAGAAAAGGTAGTGGGCCAAAAATCCAAATTTTTGATTTTGCGATTTGCGATTTAGAGCGGACCGTCGGATCACTGGAAGATCAACGATCGAGATTTGATCGGGGGGAAATGACGGAGGGCACATGAGTGGAGCATGATTAAATCTGGGCCGTTGGTTCTTGTGGATTCAATGGTCCAGATTAAATCGGTGGAGTGATGATGTTAGGCTTAAGAGCAAAGTGCGATGGTGTCTCAGCCGTCGGATCTGTATGGATGGATGGTCGGGATTTAATCGGCGGGGTGATAATATTGAAATATGGGCGGAGCACAACGTGATCCTAACCGTTGGTTCTTGTGGATTCAGTGATTAGGATCTAATCGCGGGATCAACATCAAAGGAGGTAGGGGACATAAAAAACAAAATTTTCGATTGCCGATTTGCGATTGGCGTTTGGCCGTTGGATCTGCGGATGATCAACGGTGGAGATTGCCGCAGAAGTCGATAGAACAAATGTTCATCGCATCAGAAAATTATAAGAAACAAAGGAAAAGGTGGTAAAGGAAAGCTCCGATTGAGATTGTGCGATGGGGCTTAGCGCCTGGTCTTGGGCATGGGTTATATGGGGGAGGCGTTAGGGAAAATAAGCCCTCAGGGGCTTAACCTTCAATGGAGACGAAAAAATGATTTTTATGCGTTTTAAAGGGATTTTTTGGCTTTTCAGAACCCGGTTGCGGGGCCATGATTACATGGAGAAAAGGGGCCACAGAATATAAGCCCTCAGGGGCTTAAGCCTGTTATAAGGTAAAAAGTGGGTTTTTAGGCCAAAAACAGAGTTTTTAAGGCTAAATGGTGGGTTCTGGTAAGGGGAAAAAGGGATTTTTAAATCGAATGAAGGGAGCAATAAGGTTTAAAAGGGAAACTTGATGATTTAGAGGGCTAAGGAGGGGCATTTGTGGGAATTCTGTGAGGGGAAAAAGGGGTGAAAATGGGGATTTTGAAGGGATAAAATGGAGCAGATGGAGGCTTTTTTGCGCATTCTCTTTCATAGGATTAGCAGGGCTTTTTAAAGGAAACAACAATGAAGTCTTTCCAAAGGACATAGGACACACAAAGGCTTCAAGAATGATAGATTTTCAAGGAAAATGTCTCTCTTGAAGGCTTAGGAACCAATTTAGCCACCTATTTTCTATGCCAAAATTCTATAGGTGGTTAACAGTGGCTCCACATGGGGATGGCATCTTCTTGAAGGTGTTAAGAACTCCAGATTTAATTCTTTGAAAGTAGGCCAGATGCCTGATCTTTGACCATCTTTTTCTTCTTTGATCAACTGCTACAAATCATGAAAACATTACATTAGCAGTAATATTCTCCCAAACAATCTACCTACCCATCCTACTGTCCTAACATTTTTTCTTCAAGGTGCATTTAGATTTGCAGACCTTCTTCATCATTTTTTTATTGAAAGTAGAAAACACTAGTCTAGTTCTACCCTTATTCCTCCATGAGACCAGAATAAGCAGTTGGTCTCATAACTTCTCTACCTACACTAATATCTGCTAGGATTAAACTGTCTAGCAGATTTCTTTCTCTACATTCTACAATAGAAAATGAAAAACAGTCAGACCAAGATTAGACTGTCTGGTTTGTTGTGGGTCCATGGCATAAAGACAGTTGCACATGAACTGAACTTTGCAGGAAATTAAAACAAAAAATGTGAAGGTTTGAAATTGTGAAACTTTAAGGCATCCTTCTTTCTCTTGTGACTCAGTTTTTGAGCTTGTTAGAGTCACTTTTCTTCTTCATTTCAGCTCTGGTTTTGAGTTTGTTAGAACTGATTCTTCTTCTTTCTTTGTTGGTTTAGATTTTGGGCATATCTAAACCTTGTCCTTTCTATTTTTTCATTTTTCCTTTTCGTTTTCCTTTAAAACTGAACAAAGAAATGGTATTTTCAATGGAGGGTGAAATCTTTAAACTCTGAAATTCAGCAGTAATAATGTTTGAGCATCCTGCCATTGACATGACCCCCAAACAGATCTGTACCATCTAACTCTTGCAGAAAGAATGCATTTGGACCAATGGTGGATTGAATGACATAAGGACCTTCCATAAGTTGTCAAATTTGTCATGCTTACCCTTGTCTTCTCTCCTAGAGTCCCACTTAAGCACTTTGTGTCCAATTTTGAAGTCACAAGCCTTTGTTCTCTAATAAAACAACTTTTTTATGTTCTCTTGCACTTTTTGAGCTTTGTTTTAGACTTCTTCTCTAGTCTATTGGAGATATATTGTTTGATTTATCCCCCTTACCATGTTGTCCTCTTATGACTGTATTTCTTGGACTAATTTTATCACTGGTACCCCTAGACTGGTAGGAAATACTGCCTCTGTTCCATAAACAAGTTGATATGGAGACATTCCTATGGATTTCTTTGTTGTTAATCTGTATGCCCATAGAGCATGCACTAACTTGTTATGCCATGATTTTTTATTCTCTTCAAGCAGCTTCTTGATGATGGTCACCAAGCTTTTATTTGATGATTCTACTAGCCCATTACTCTGAGGGTAATAAGCAGTAGAATGACCAAGTGCGATCTAATACCCGTGACAAAAATCAACCATCTTTTTGGAACAAAAAGCAACAACATTATCAGTAATAATCTTCTTGGGGCAGCCAAATCTAGATAGGATATGTTCTTCAAGGAATTTAATGATAACAAAATCCGTGGCATTCCTAGAAGGGATAGCCTCTATCCATTTTTTAAAATAGTCGGTGGCTATAAGAATCCATTTGTGTTGGGAAAATGAAGTAGGATGGATTTATCCTATGAAATCTAGGCCCCATTGTTGAAAAGAGGCTTCAACAGTGATTGGTTTTAATGGTAAGGGGAGGATTTTTCTTTTGCCCTCAAAGATTTGGCACTTATGGCATGCAACTATCATTTTATGTACATCTTGGAAAAGTGTGGGCCAGTGAAAGCCAGCTCTAAGGATTTTTTTTGCGGTGGTTTTCCAGTAGAGATGACCCCCACACTCTCCATCATGGAACTCATGTTTGATCCTCTCTGGATCAACTTCAAGCAAACATTTAAGCAAAAAACCATTTGCATTTTTTCAGTATAAAAATTCATTTAAAATGCAATAATTTCTAGCTTTTAACTTTAGAAACCTTGCCTTTGTCTTTGATAAATCAAGAGGAGCATTAAGATTTGTAATCACATACAAGATATCAGCATACCAAGGAGACTTCTGGAATTGTTCTTCAACAGTAGGAGCGGGTAATCCTTCATGTTCATTCAAGGCATCTACCATGTTTATGTCAAGGGCTTGTAAGTTAGATTCAACCATTAGTTGAGCCAAGCCTTGACCTTTGATGAGTTTTGTGGGTTTGTTCTCCAAATCATACTCTAGTATTACAGCAATCCATTTGCCCCTCTTTCCATTTGGATCTTGGGACAGAATGTCTTTTACCACTATATTAGCCACGTAGGCAATGATGTGAGAATGCAGAATATACACCTTGAAGTCCTTTAAAGCCTTTACCAAAGCATAAGCTTGTTTTTCCATAATGTTATATTTCAAGGGTGTATCCCTCAATGCTTTGCTAAAGAAAGCAATGAGCTGCTCTTGGCCTTCTGGGTTTTTCTGCAACAAGACAGCAGCCATGGTATGCTTTGAGGCAAAGGAAAAAATAAGGAAATCTTTTGAAAAATTAGGGCTGATCAGGACTGGTGCCCGGGTGAGTGCATGTTTAACTAATTCAAAATATTTTTTGGCCTCAAGAGTCCATTTGACTCCCACTTCCTTTTTTAGCATGTTAGTCATATTCTTGAGGAGTTCTGCTAAGTTGGGAATAAACCTCCTCAAGAAGTTAATTTTCCCAATAAAGGACTGCAACTCTTTTATGTTTCTTGGGTGGCTAATCTGTAGTATTCCCCCAACTCTTCTTGGGTCTATTTTAATCCCCTTTTCTGATATAATATGGCCAAGAAGTTTACCTTCTTGGAGGCCAAATATAGTCTTCTTGGGGTTTAAAGACAACCCAAACCTTCTATACTTTTCAAATACTTTCCTCAGATGTTTAAGGTGATCTTCATCAGTCTTGGAGTAAACTTTTATGTCATCAAGATAAATTACAATGAAGTGCCCTATTTCCTCTGAAAATGCTATGTCCATAGCTCTTTGGAAGGTTGCACCAACATTCATTAGTCCAAAGGGCATTTTCACATACATGAAAGTGCCCCATGGAGTGGTGAAAGTTGTCTTAAGTTGATCTTTTGGGAGTACTAATACCTGGTTATACCCTGAAAAGCCATCTAACAGGGAAATCCTTTTCGAGCCAACTACCCTTTGTAGGATGTGTTCCATTTTGGGTAAAGGGTAATTATCTTTCAAAGAGGCTTTGTTTAAATTTCTGAAATCGATGCACAGTCTGATCTCTCCTGTCTTTTTCCTCACAGCTACAAGATTTGAGACCCAATCAGAAAACCTCACAGGCACTATGATTCCTGCCTCATACATTTTCTTCATTTCCTTTTCTACTAGAGACAGTGGTACAGGGTTAATTCTACGCAGTTTCTGCCTAAAGGGTTTTTAGTTTTCTTTCAATGGGATCTTGTGCTGGATAATCTCTGTGTCATAGGCTTTTAAGTCCTCATAGCTCCAGGCAAACACATCAACAAATTCTTTAAATAAATTGATGTATTTATTCTTGATGTGTGCTGGCAAGGATTTGGCCAATTTAATCATTTTAGGCTTATCCTTGCTGCCTATGTCACATTCTTCAACATCTAACTTAGTGTGTTCTATAGTGGGCTTCTTTGCTACATCATTGAAATCAAAATGGTCTTCTAAAGGTGCTAGTCCTCTAGGTATGTTCTTATCTTTTGACTGCAGCACCTCAATGTCTTCTTTGTCTGTTTTCATGTATTCTTCAGTTTGTTTTTCAAATTCTTTTGTCAACAGATTTATTTCTGCGAAAAAAGGTGGTTTTTCTTCATCAGGAGGCTCTTTATCCAAACAGTTCTCATTGGATTTAGAGTCTGAATCAGGTATTTCAAACTCATTCCTGTAAAGCAAGAAACCCTCTATTTGTTTGTCTCCTTCAAAGACCTGCCAATATTTCTCGTTATCTGGCACTGCAGGTCTATATTTTGTTTTAATAATGATCTGTTTGTAACTAGGTAATCTCTGATATGAACTAGCAGCGTAGGCTAATCCATTTGCAATAATGTTTTGATCCCTAGGTATAAACACAAGCTCGTATTCTACAAAAGTTTTCAACAGATCCATGGCATCATTCCTGTATGCCCTTAATCTAGGATGCTTTGCAGTGTACTCTCCATTCACTTGTTTGATGACTAACTCAGAGTCTCCATGCATAACTATCCTCTAGGCTCCTATTTTTTTCAAGAGATGCAATCCTAGGATGAGAGCCTCATACTCCGCAATTTTGTTAGTGCACTTAAAGTCTAGTTTGTAAGCATGGCTCTCAGCATAGTTGTTTTCAGTATTGTGCAACCATACCCCAGCTCCTACATTCTTCCTAGTACAAGATCCATCAAATTTCATGCAACATAAATGTCTGTTCATAGATTTGTTATCATTTTCATCATTGTGTTGCATTATGAGGTCTGCACCATGTTGTGCTATGTCTTGTTCTTTTGGATTTTCATGGAGTTCAGAGTGATGCGTAATCTGTTGTTTGCAGTCTTGGTTTTGTTCACTCTGGTTTTTTGATTCAGCACACTGTCCAAAGGTTTCTCTTTTGTTTTTCTCTACATCTAGAGCTACCATTATGTTCGAATTTGTGGGCTTTGTTCTCTTGTTCAAATCCCTGTCTTCTAGCTCTGACTCATCTATGAATTAATCATTATAGAGGATAAAAGAATCCAGATCTGTATGGATAGAGTATAGAGGTGAATTTTTAGGTTTATTAGGGTTGCTAACCATGAACTTCATGTGTGCCTCCCTATATAATCTTCTAATTTGGCTAAAGATAGGGATAGTGTCATAAGTCATGTCCATCTGCATTGTACCTTGCAGCTTGGCACCCCATGATCTTGACAATAACATGCCATACTTAGGGGGCACATCTGCCACCACCACATCCATAACCATGCACTTGGCTGGGATTTGAATCATATTCACACAAAGATCTTTGATTAGGCCAAGGCACTTCACTCTACTTGAGTCAAAAGAGTATAAGTCCTTATAGGGTCGAGTTATTTCTAGGCCTAGCTTTTCCATGATTATCTTTGGCATAGGTTGTGTGAAGCTCCAGAGTCATGCATAGTGTTATGAATAATTTTGTCATGGATATTGAGGCTGACATAAAAAGGAGGTACTACCCCTTCCTGAAATTTCCCTTCAATTTTTGGACCAAACATAAGAGCTAGTTGATCATCATTTAAATTGACAGTATCATTGTTTTCTCCTAAGTTTAAAGCATTCAAAATTTGGCCTTTATATACATCTTGAGTGGCCAGCTCAGAGAGAGGGACAAAAATTTTAATTTTTGCAATCTCACTCTCCAAATTGAAAGAAGATTGACTCTTTGTGAGGTTCAATTATGTTTTATTGGCCACTATTTTAGTGGCAGAATCAGCTTGCTGATTCTCAATATGTACAAGGTTTGAAGCTGTTTTATTAGGAGAATTAGCTGCAATGCTAGTGCTGCTAGTTTCTTGACTTGATTTATTAGTAGTTTGGGTGTCTTTTTCTCTGTTTTTGCCAGAACTCTCAGCCGCTGATTTGCTACTTTCAGCAGTCACTTTAGGAGTCCTTTCGGTCCTTTTCTTAATGGCGATTTCAGATGCTTTTGTTTTGGGAGTATCAGTGTTCTTTTTGCTTCTGAGATCATATTGTTCTCAGACCTGCATGATGGCATTTTCGAATCCTAACCTATAATCTTCAAATTCTAATCCTTCCTCATCCCAATGTGAATATGAGTTCTGATTCTCTTCTGTAGGAAAGGTGTGATCTTGGTTATCTACATCCACCATGTTTATGGTATTCCCCTCTGACTCTTCTATGATTCCCTCATCTTCATCAAGGAAATTCTCTTGAAATGGGGGTATGACTTGTCGATCAGAGTCCCTTTGTCCATTGGGAGGGGTATTTCTCCTAAAATTTTGGTTCTGGTTTTGATTTTGATTTCTATTCTGATTACTGACTTGGACAACCATTTTCTCCATCATTTTTTCTAGCCTCTCCATGTTTTTGGCTAGATTGTCACATTTGGGATCAGATGTGGAAGCTATGTTGTCATCCCTATATGTTACCTTCTTCTCTGATCTCATTCTAGCTCTTTTTTTAATCAAATTTGCCTCTACACTCACTGCTCCTTTTTGCATATCTTCTAATGTGTTATAATCTCTCTCCCTAAGCTGATAGGCCATGTCAGCATCAAAGCCTTCAGGATATTTCACTAATTCCATCCCTTGGGGAGGTTTCATATGAGGTGGGAGAGTGTTGTAAACACTGTTAAATCTAGTAGAGTAGTCATGGACACTCTCTCCCTGGTTTCTTTTCAGGTTCTTGTATTCTGCAAGTATCTGGAGAGGGTTTCTTTTTACTTCCCATTTGTTTATAAACGTTTGATGTAGAGAGGGAAGATCCTAGATGCTATTCGGAGGTAAACCTTTAAACCACTTCTTCACCTCTCCTCCTAAGCTCTGAGCGAAGATTCTCATTTTGATAGTTTCATCTTCAATTTCCATATAGTCAAAGGCATCTTCCATCCTATCCACATGATGTTGAGCTGTGGTGGATTCCTTTCCAGTGAAATGAGGTGTTTTTGATTGATAATCATTGGGTAGTGGAGCCAAAGGCTGTGGTAACACCAAGGGAGCATACTATGCTGCCATGATAGTGTTTTGTGGAGGTAAAGTTTGGGATTGAGCAGTAGGTATATGAATGACAGAACTGCTAGGACCAGCAACAAACTGTTGAGAAGATCTAGGGTGAGAGAGGCCCAAATTTTGGATGAAATGAATATCAGGAGGTGTATATGGAGGGGTTTCTCTGTCCCTGATGTTTTGATCACTAGGTGGTGATAAAATCGACGGCTCAAAGTTTCTCTGATCTATAGCACTAAATGATTGAGTTCTTGGTAAATCCTTTGGTAAATCTAAGTCAAATTAAGACTTTGATAGAGCCGTAAATTTTTTGGGTGCTAAAATAACTCTATTAACGTGTCTGAAAATAATTGATTCTTTAGATGTGAGAGACTTCCTAAGAATACTCTCTGGGTTGTCAACTATTTCAGGTGGGTTTGGATTAGGATAAGCTCTAATGTGAACTGTTCTTGAAGCCAGTATGTTAGGTCCTCAAGACCCAACAAAGAAAATAAGCCAGATATGACAGTCTTTAGGTGGAAAACTATCTTCAAACACAAAAGCTTCTTCCTATGTGTTTCTTTGGTATGGATGATGTTGAAATGTAAACTAGTCTCCCAGTGGAGTCTAGTGAAAACAAAGATAATCAATAGGCCTACTGATCACCAATGAAGTATTATGGTCTTTTAGGAATTTTGGAGTCGCTAGGTGGAAGGTTTACAATGTTTCAAGGGGATTTATTGTCCACCACAGTGATTTACTTCCAAACTTAGGCTAATATGGTCTTACTCCCTAGCGGAGTCGCCATTATGTTGTGGTTCCTGTGTTTTGGCAAGTTTGGAAATACCAAAAGACAAGAAAACATCAAACCACTTTGGGATCTCAGGATCTAGCCCTCCTAGATCCAGAGAGGGATCTCTCTATGAAGGCAAAGAAATTTATATCTTTGAAGTTCAATTTTAAGGTCTTAGGCTAGTTATAGGGCACAAGGGTTATTGTTTTGTTTTTGTTTGTTTGGATGGAAACATGAAAGAAGGGTTCAATGTGAGGTAAAGAAGTGAGTAAAGGAAGATTTAGGCAATGGGAAGAAAATTCAAAGAAAACTCAAGTTCATTGGGAAAATGGGGTCATAAAAGGGTTTACTTGCAATTCAATATCCAAGGCTTTCAAATGGGCTAGTCATCTAAATCAGAGGATCTTTAAAGATGATAGTAGTGGGATGAAATGATAGGAAGTGAGGGTGAATGACAAGGAAGCCTTCCAAGGTGACCACTTAGGAGCAAATCTAGGGACAAGACATGCCTTAACCGTCTCTGATAAAACTCCTAATGAGGTTAACTCTTCAGACAATAGGAAACATTTAAGATTGACACAAAGTGAAGTCTAAGATCAGAGAAATACTTCTAACTTTCAATTCTTTTGACACTCAACTTAAGGGATCTTATAAAGGCAGACTGTTAGAAAAGGACCCTAGTGAGATAGAACTAACTCAAATCTCCCATTTTCCCAATTCTTCCAGATAAAACCTAATGAGAACATCTAATAACAAATTCTAAATTCACACATCAGTAAGCAGGGAGAACCAACTACTATACTGATTAAATTATCTCGAATTTGTTCTTAGATTACACAATTAGCAGAAAACATAAAGGATAAGAAGAGTAGGAAGCATTAGGGTACTTTAAGGCAGTATATCCTAAGCTAGATTACTGATTCTTACCAGAGGAATGAAATATGATGCATAACAAAGTGATAAACAATAAAAGATAGAACACATCACCACTGATTAAGGTTAGGATCCAATGAACATGCTTGTCATATTAAAGAGAAACACCACTCATATACATCATTGTCCAACAGCTTGAAATCAAGTAGAAAACATCTCCCATGCCTATTTTACAACTAATACATAGAGGACTCTATCTCAATGAAGCATCTTACAATCCACGATTAACCAACCAACAACAAGTATTTATGATGAGTTCTTATAGCTGAAAGAATGGAAGTAGAGGTAGATAGAACTTTAAATGGCTCATTTAAAATAGAGGAGAAGTGTTCTGCAGCCCATTCTCTCTTAATATCACTGTATTGACTTTCAGTACCCTTTGGATGAAATAAGGGTCCTCGACAGGCTGATAATAATTCTAGGTATGTCTCTTGAAGTACTTTCTGGCTTTTTGTACTCTGTTTGTACTCTGGGACAAGTAAGGCTGATAAATGACTTCCAGGCCTTCCATACTTGGTAACTAATGCTTTGGAAATCTCAGGACTTCTGTCAGGGTGGTAGTCTTCTCAGGAGCTCGATAGAGAATGAAAAACACTATGGGAACTTGTCCTTTCTTGGGACAGAACATTGTGCTGACGTGAAATCACATATATGGCTTGTTTCATGTGATTTAGCCCTTATTGAGCCTTTTGATCATTTTTAAGGTCTTCAAACTGTGTTTCTGTCCTTAAAACTTTTGGATTATATCATTAATCTTCAATAACAGGCTTAAATGCTTTCAAACTGTCATTTGATACTCTTTTCCGCTTCTCTTCTGATCTATCTATGGAATACACCAGTTTTAATGGCGTTGGAGGGTTTGAAATAGAGTTAATAACTCTGATTTGGATAAAAATATGCTTTAAACCCTTCCTGGATGTCTCTCCTACTATCTCTGGCTCTGAAAAATGGCATTCTGCGCCCTGTATTCCCTGTCTGTGATAGTGAGACAGAGAATGATTTTCACCATCTATAACCCTACAAAAACACAATAAACATGTTATAAAAATCCATGGGAGTGGAGGAGAATTCTGTGGAGGCCCATAGATGATGGGGGGAAAAGATGTAAATAGTGGTAGCAGCAAAGAAACGGGTGAAAATCATGGCAGAATGGAAGAAAATTGGCCTGATGAAAGTCTGGTGCGAGGATGATTCCAGACCATTGGATTAGATTAGACAGTGGCAGTCAATGGTCGGGATTCAACGGTAAAATTGTTTAGAAGAGTTAGACTGCGTTAGATGGAAACAACTAACTTTTAGTGTTAAACATAAAATTTTAACTTTTGGGCGAACATAAAGGAAAAAGGTTAAAATGAAGGAAATTGGGGCGATTTGGCTGTGGGACCGGAAGGGCAGAGGAAGATGGAACGTGGACCGTCGGATCATCGAACAAGATCAACGGTGGAGATCTTCTGATGAAGTCCTTTGGAAGGTCTGATGAAAGAAATAAGGATGGAAACGCGATATAATATGAGCCGTTGATTTGGATCAAATGAACAGTCGAGATTAAACGAAGGATTATATCGGGGAGGGGTGGTTTTAACAAAAAACTGCTGGTTTCGCACAACTTTGAAGTGGTTTTGAAATTTTTCCAAAACAAACGCGATATGCCTCGCCGCTTGACACGTGTCACTTCTAAAACCACTTTTATCACGTAATTTTGAAACATTAAACCTCGGACGCAAAAATTACGCGAAATGCATATCAGCCGTTGGATGAAAGGTGGAGAGATCTGACAGTGGGAATGAGAGCGTGATATGGAAAAATGCACAGGCGATAAGGTGGGAAGAGCCAATGGCAGATTAAATCCTAACCGTTGGATCTGTAGAATGGACGACCAAGATTTGATTGGGGATCGGCGAAATAGTGGAACGGAGAAAGGGGAAAGCGGAGTGCGATGAAATATGGATCGTCAGATCTGGCGGAATTAACGACTAGGATTTAATCGCATCGGAGAAAAGGTAGTGGGCCAAAAATCCAAATTTTTTATTTTGCGATTTGCAATTTAGTGCAGACCGTCGGATCACTGGAAGATCAATGGTCTAGATTTGACTGGGGGGAAATGACGAAGGGCACATGAGCAGAGCGCGATTAAATCTGGGCTGTTGGTTCTTGTGGATTCAACGGTCCAGATTAAATCGGCGGAGCGATGATGTTAGGCTCAGGAGCGAAGTGCGATGGTGTCTCAGCCGTCGAATCTGTATGGATGGACAGTCAGGATTTAATTGACAGGGTGATAATATTGAAATATGGGAGGAGCGTGACGCAAACCTGACCACTAGTTCTTGTGGATTCAATGATCAGAATTTAATCATGGGATAGGCATAAAAGGAGGTAGGGGACATAAAAAACAAAAGTTGCGATTGGTGTTTGGCTGTTGGATCTGCAGATGATCAACGATGGAGATTGCAGTGGAAGTCGATAGAACAAATGTTCATCACATCGGAAAATTATAAGAAACAAAGGAAAATGTGGTAAAGGAAATCTCTGATTGCAATTGCGTGACGGGGCTTAGTGCCTGGTCTTGGGTGCGGGTTATATGGGGGAGGTGTTAGGGAAAATAAGCCCTCAAGGGCTTAACCTTCAATGGAGCGGAAAAAACTATTTTTATGCATTTTAAGGGGATTTTTTGGCTTTTCAGCACTCGATTGTGGGGCCTTGATTACATGGAGGAAAGGGGCCATAGAATATAAGCCCTCAGGGGCTTAAGCCTATTATAAGGTAAAAAGTGGGTTTTTAGGCCAAAAACAAAGTTTTTAAGGCTAAATGATGGGTTCCGGTAAGGGGAAAAAGGGATTTTTAAACCGAATGAAGGGAGCCATAAGGTTTAAAAGGGAAACTTGATGATTTAGAGGGCTAAGGAGGGGCATTTGTGGGAATTCTGTGAGGGGAAAAAGGGGTGAAAATGGGGATTTTGAAGGGATAAAATGGAGCAGATGGAGGCTTTTTTGAGCATTCTCTTTCACAAGATTAGCAGGGCTTTTTAAAGGAAACAATAGTGAAGTCTTTCCAAAGGACATAGGACACACAAAGGCTTCAAGAATGATATATTTTCAAGGAAAATGTCTCTCTTGAAGGCTTAGGAACCAATTTAGCCACCTGTTTGCTATGCCAAAATTTTATAGGTGGCTAACAGGAAGGAGGATCCCTACTAGCAGCTGATAGTAACATGATGTCCACCAAAAAGCAGATAGTTGTTGTTGAAAAGAAGTCCCTAGTTAGAGGGAGATTGGGCAAGTCCCTAGTTAAGAGGAAGCTTCAGTACAATACTTTATAGGAATGAGTATATCCCCCCTCGTTGATAGGGAGAGATAGACACAAAATTCTTGTATTCATAGTATGAAGAAAGAATGGAGGAATGGGTAAGCATTTGAGATTGATTTTGATACTCTTTGAGAATGTGGTAGGGCATCTAATAGGAAAGAGTAGTCGAAGAGGAAATTACTTGAGGATGTGTTATTCTAAGATAATAATTTTCCTAAAAGGACATATCCTTTGAACACCCGGGTGGGGTATGTGCCATGAGAGACAATGATGATGGTGTCTATCAATCATTGTTCTCACCAACATTGTGCTCTAATCTTGTGGAGAGATAGAGTTGTTAGTCAAGGCATTGATATGTGAAAATGTTGGTTGGTATGATGATATGCACTGGTATAGGCTAATAATATAGCTTATGAGATGGCTTACCAATCTGACTCTTCTTATGAGAATAATTCATATTGAGAATTTCCAAGTACCTTGTATGGATTATGAATACCTCCCTAGTTAAGAGGGAGTGTTGAAATATGTAACTAGGTTTAGTTTTCATAATGACATATGTAATCATTATTTTATGTATTTGATGTAAATAGAAAAAAAAAAATTATTATTATTCTTGAGACATGGGTTTCATTCTCAAGGTTATTGTATTTATAGTTCAAGCACCCATTGAGTGCTTCTAAGACTTTTCTTTGATTCAGCAAGTCATAAGAGTCATTGTCATGTATGGAAGACCATTTTGGACATGCTTCATATTGTAAAGAAAAATTTATTTAAATCAAATTAGATTCAAAGACCCTCCAAGACCTTGTCATAGTGCTACAACAAGTCGACCTCCAAAATATAACTAGTTGACCTACCAAGAGGAACAAGTTGGCCTATTAGGGAAATCTAAGAAGCCTATAAATAGAAGCACTTGACCTCATTCAAAAGACATCCATCAAGAAACAAGAAGTTCGATCACAAGGCAAGAAGAAGTATTATATCAAGCGAGGAAGGAGGAGATAAGAAGAGAGAAAAATTGAAGTATTTCAAGGATTTTTTTGGGATTTATTTCCTCACACATGTGAAGTTAGGGCATCACTCTTTCTACATCAAGTATTGAATTGTAGTCACACTAGGCAACCAAGATTTGTCTCAAAAAGAAGTCTCCCTTGCAAGACGAGGTACCTAATATAAGAAGCTATCTCAAGAGAAGAAGAGGGAAGGGTAAAAACATTGTATTCTCCCACACATGAAGAAACTAGGGTTTTTGCAGTAGCCGAAATTGCATTCATAAATTGCAAGTCCAAAGTTGAGGTCAAAGAAGAGAGTTGCAACAAATGTGAAGTTGGTTTGACTCGGGTCAACTTTTCCAAAAGAAAGTTATTCGAAGGAGAAGTTTGACTTGGTCTTACATGGGTCTTGGTCAAGGGTCATAGGTTTTAGAATTCTTCATTTGAAGTTATATAAGAAGAGCATATTTCTTGTGGGTTTTTCCTCTCAATATGAGAGGTTTTGGCCCTGGCTGATAACCTATATATTTTGTCCTCTTGTTTCATCATTCTATATTGTTTGGTATTTGTTTGATGATAAGTATACTAATTATAATAAAGTGAAAGAAAAATATAATCAAATTAAGTAAAAACACATTACAAGAAATGATCAAAGTAAGATAAATCACCTAATCTAGCTACCCCTATATTTCTCTACACTTGCATCATCTATTAAATTATTTTACCAACACTTTTTTTAGTCAGTTTATCTATGTTTTTATTTTAGTAGTAATTGTGTAATTCAATTTTCTATTTTTTTTACATTACTTTTAACTACAATAATCAACTATATGGTTGTGATTTTTGTAATTCTTTTATCACTATGATCGTTACTGCTATGTTCATTTCACCTTGTGGATGTATAGAGAGAAACCTAGAAATGTTTTCTTACATTAGCCTTCATTTGTTTAAGTAATAAAACCAATATCATTTTTATTTAAGAAAACTATAGGAAGAGATAACAATAGCAACCATTCCTTTAAGATTTTGAAATGGCCTAAGGTATATTATAACCAACAACTCGTAGTTGGTTAGTTACTTTGCTATAATATCATACAATGACTACCAAAATAAAAGTAATATTTTCCGTTATAACACCTATATGTAATGTTTTAAAATCTACTTTAGACTCGTATTTAGAATGTATTCATTAACTGCTCCCCCCCCCCCCCCCTCTCTCTCCAAGGATAGTTTGCTTGGAAAGTGTTATGAATTGTTATGTAAATTTTTGGATAATTTAATTGATAGTTAAGTTGCGTCATTAAATTATCAAACTAAGGTTCGTGTACTTGTGAACTGTATGTGCACTATATGTGCTAGGAGGATTAGTTTTGATTAAATGTTCTAAGTTTGAATCAAATTGTAAAATGAAATTACTCAAAGTTGATTCTTGTTAAATGAATGCAGATGTTCTTTTTTGAAGAATTTTGAAAGCATTTATGCTAAGTGAAGAATGACAAATAATTATGCTAGAAATTGAATTTAAATTCTATTCTAAAGGGCATAATGAAATATCAAAGCTTATGTGAAAAAGAATTGAAATCCTATTTTTAATGAATGAATTAAAAATATAATACTAATGAGCAGAATTGAAATTCTATGAAAATGGGCAGAATGGAAATGCTACATGAAGAAAAATTGAAACATTATGCTAATGAATATAATAGAAGTCTATGCTAATCATCAGTTCTAAATCTTAAACTAAAATAAACTTGGACACGAAATTCAAGTCTTGCTAAGATTACTTTTGTGTGTCATTTCAACTAGAAACAATCCAAAGTAACATTAAATTTGGGGATAAGCTATCAATTTAGGTAAACTGTTGAGAAAGGAAATATTTTTAGTGTTTATATATTTTAAATGAGTGCTCATCCTACTACATAATAGATTAAGAGACTAATGCTTAATGGGGTGAAATGAAGCAATAAAAACAATTCAGAAATCAAAGTAGAATGAAACTAATGTTCTACAAAATAAATGAAATAGAAATCATATGCTCACAAACTATTCAGTGGGCCCTCCTCTCGAGCTTGAGTGTAGTCGAACTTAGATCAAAAAG
The DNA here is from genome assembly GCA_034641835.2 of Pinus albicaulis. Classification (NCBI taxonomy): domain Eukaryota; kingdom Viridiplantae; phylum Streptophyta; class Pinopsida; order Pinales; family Pinaceae; genus Pinus; species Pinus albicaulis. The sequence goes on from JAXQQM020079654.1 coordinate 99,460, forward strand.
TTAACTCACAAATACATTCACAATATAGTGAACAAGCAAGTGATTATACTAAAACATAGTCTTAAATATGTTAAAGAATGTAACTAAGTTTGGTCTTCATAAATTATACTTGAGTCAAAATATAATATATTCGTTAAAAAGAAAGAAAAAAAAATTATTATTAATTTAATTGACTTGTTAAAGAATGAGTTTCATGGTTGGGCGAATTTTCTTAAGTCGAGCCTCCATTTAGGATTTGGGATTGTTTATTTAAAGCCAAAGTCAATTCTTGTTTGGTCAAAGACTCCTCCATCAAAGTCTCCTTATTGTCGGCCTCAAATACATCGTCATTAAGACAGCCTCCAAGTCAGCCTAACATTTTATAGAGACATATATCTTCAAGAACTCATGTCATCCTATTTAAAATGAAATCAACTATATATATGAGTGTAAGGACTTCGCACACAGTACATGAATACAAGTTCAATTCGGTACAGAGCGAGATCACAAAAGTAAATGTGAATTGAAGGTTCGGTGGAAAATTTTAGAAGGAGATTAAGATGCCACAATGATGGGTTTCGATGTACCACATGAAAATAAAATCAGAAAAATTTTAGACATTGGGTTCACATATTTTTAGTTAAGTTACAATCACAATCATAACTTCACTATAGAAGAATTTAGGCTCATTGACATGTGTATGATCAGAGCAATGATATGTACATAGGTTGAAGCATTGATATGGTCACGCAGTGATATGTACATGGGATGGAGAATTGATAAGTAGTGATATGTAAAAGGGATAAAACTATGATAAGTTCAAAGAAGTGACATGTCTATGGATTGAAGTAATACAAGTTCAATAAAGAAGATACAATCTACAACTCATTGAAGAAAAGGAACTTGGTACAGTTTCATGTGGAGATATACCAATGATCTGAGGTATCAAATAACTAAAGAATAAAATGCAAGGTTCACTTGATGGAGGAAGTCTCTAGTATAGGTTGTGAAGGTCATGGTCGTCTCATCTTGTTTTGAATCTAATGAAGGAAGAATTTTGACCAGGTTTTCCCTTATAGTATGGTTTTTCCATAGCTATGTGCCTACATCTCATTTCCTCTTTTATTTGTTGCTGGGAATTAGTCTTGATGATAACAAAAGATAAATCAAAAGTAAGAATAATAAGAATGAAACATCACAAGAAAACGTCATAATAAGAGAAATAGATTAACTTGCCACACTTTGGATTTATCAACATGGTATCATAGTTGGGAATCTATTGAATATCAATCATTAAAGAATACGAGGAAATATGAATATATTTGTGATGAAGCCACCACATCTTTGTGATGAAGCATAAAGTTTCAAATTGTCATCTCTGTGGAAATATGAATGTCATCTCCTTAGAAGTTTGAGTATCATCTATATGGAGTAATGCAAGGACCTTAAGTGAAGTGTGAACCTTATCTAAACTTATTCTGTGGTGATTCAAAGCTCATGCATAAGTCCAAGGAGATCCTAGTTACAATGGTAATATGAACTTTCTAAGAAGCACGAAAATGCAAGATCATTATTTTATACATACAATATGAGTAATTTTTAGGGAAAGTTACAAATTAAAATGCATGTGATCCAAAATTTCTAAGTTGTTGCATAATAAGGTCCTAGTTCTTTGATATATATCTGAGTCTACATAGAAAGAATCATAGGAAGGAACCGACACAAATATGAAGAAAACAAGAATTAGTGCATATATATATATATATATATATATATATATATATTGAATAAGACTAAAACAATCCAACCCAGATGATAAAAACTGGATCATGGACCTAAGTGATAGCTCAAAATTCAAAGTGTTAGGAAGTGTGTCAAACCTGAGCGACCGGATAGATCTCGTCTTCCTGATTCTGACGCCATGAACGGTTCAAAAAACTGACACCATATGAAGAAGTTATCGTAGTTTGAGAAGTCCAGTAAACTACAAAATTTGGACTTTGACCAAGTTTGACTTGGATTTGGGAAAATGAAAAAGAGAATATTCCAAGGAATATTCATAGAATATTCTTGTAATATTCCCCAAAATATTCCATTCAGTTCAATCAGCTCTTGACACGTGGCGCGATCTTATCGATTGATGGACTGTACATGATTGAAGTTGGCTAATTATAGGGCGACACGTTGCCAGCCCTGATTCCACCACGTGTCCCTAGGACCGTATAGCAAAATTTGTTGGCATAGTCGGGGTCGAACCCTTGACCTCCTGTCCGTAGGAACGCGCCCATACCGTATGAGCTATGGTGTTACTTAACACTATAAACCTTCACATTTTTACTAACGTGTAATGGTTTCATAAATGGCAGTTTGGAGGGGCCAACCCTAACGCCTGCAGGGCTTGGTGCATGTGCTCAGCTCTACCAAAAACATTAAATTCCATTGTCAGGTATGGCGGTATTTCTGGCGGGCACCCCAAAAATGGCGGAGATGTCAAACTTAACTACAGTTATGTGCAGTTCCTCCAAAATTAGTGGAGGATTTGTAGGGGACAATGGACAAATTGAGTTTAGGCTCCATCTTGAGCTAGATTCAAGAAATTTTGCAGTGAAAATAGTCAATTTTGACTATATACAACATTTAAAACTCATTGGTGAGGGTTTTAGAGCCATCATAGGACTTTTGAGCAGGTTTTTTCTTCAGTGAAGTTCAAGGGCCACCAGGGGGCAACAATAGTTTTAGGCTTAGCTAGTGCAGCTAGAGGCTTTAATCATAAATCCAATATTCAATTTTGGATGTTTCAGATGTTATGGAACTAATGGTGTATTTTTTAGAGCCTGTAGAGGAATTTTGAAAGCCGAGGCGCTTCAGTGAAGTTTCAGGGGCCACTAGTGCCAACTTTTGCCAACAACAGTTCGAGGCCTAGCTAGGGCAGCTAGAGGCCGTATTTAGCGAACCAATAGTAATTTATGACTATAATGAGCATTATAAATCCATTTATGGAGGTTTCAGAAGCTTTTGATGAATTTTGAAGGTCGAGAACCCATCAGGTAAGTTTTCAGTGACCCTAGTGCCAAGGGGTGTCGACAGGTGTTAGAGGCCAAAGCGAAGCAGCCAGAGGCCAATTTCAGTGAACCAATAGTATATTCTGACTATTTTTGGAATTATGAATCCAATGAAGGGATTTCTAGATCCATTTTAAGACTTATGGAGCTTGAGAAGCTACAGGGAATTTTTGGGCAGCCCAAGGCAAACCGTGGAGGAAGGCCTAGTTTGGGGATGCAATGCTCATTTTGAGCAAACAATTAGTCTAATTTTGGTGTTTGATGTGTGATGGAGAAATTAGGTGAGGATTTAGGGATAATAAATAATTTTGAAGGATTTAGTGCCATAGATAAGCTTAGGTTAGCTCAGGTGCACCGACAGAAGGAATCATGTCTAAGGGAGCCTAGATCTGTTTGCAGAGTGAGGACAACCATGATAGGGATATAGATAGTATTATAAGACCTTTTCTTCAGTTCAGTAACCATTCAAGTTAAGTGTGGAAATTGCAAAATAAACTTTTCCATAATCCCAAATAGCCTAGTCAAGATGACAAGAACTCAAGGAGACGTAGCCCACGATAATCGGGTGAACTCCTAGATTAAATTTTCTGTTATGTGTGGATGTTTATTTGCTACATTATATTTCTATTACACATGTTTAATTTCATGAAGAAAAAATGGACTTAAGATACTTAAACAGTTAAAAAATCATACATCTAATTCAAGCATAAATTCTGCAAAATGTCAAGTATAAGCTAGATCTTTTATTTTTTTAACTAAGTGGGAGGTTCTTGAAAAACATAACAAGTTATCCAACCCATTTTTAGATCAGGATGGTATCATAGCACTTGGTTGCTTGATTTATATAGCAATAACTTGCTTGTTTGACTTGAAAGGTGTTTAAACAGTGCAAAGAATTTGATTGTTTGACTGTTTGCAAACTAATTGTTGCTTGAGTTTGCTAGAGGTGAAGGGAAAGCTACTAATGGCTAAGTATAGGAGATGACAAGAAGGAAGAAAGTGCTAAAGGCATATTCCTTACCCAAAGTACCTCAAGAAAACCCTTGAAGCACAAGAGAGTGTTTGCAAAAGTTGCTTGAAGAAGAGCTTGACTCTATAACCATTTTGTTCAAAAGATTTGTCAATTTTTTTTTGAAAGTTTTGGAATTTTGTTGAAGTTATTTTGTTCATTTTCATAATGAAAACTTCATCAAGTGAGGTTTCAAAATCCTCCTCCTTCACAATATTCTTTGATGAAGACATGAAGTGAGACTTCTACATCCTAAAGGACATGGTGCAAATTCTGTTTGAAGATAGAAGAGAAAGCACTATACTTCATGATAAATTGTTTGCTATGAAACAAGCGAAATAATAAAATTTTCAAAGAATGCATGAGATGGAGATGCAGCTCCATCAAGCACAAGAGGCTTTGACCAAGAACATGCGTGAAGCAGAGTTAATTCACTCAAATTTGTCTTCAGTTTCCTCTTCAGATAGATGTGTTGGTTCATTTGAAAAGCACACTAGAGGTATAGGGTCCAAGTTAATGTTTAAAATGGGCTATGAAGGCAATGGTTTAGGAAAGCACGCACAAGGCATGATTGATCCTATTTTGGTTGAGGAATGACCTAAGAAATTTGGTCTTGGTTATGTTCAATCTAATGGAAAAAACTCAAAATCCATGAAGGCATGTGAGGCAACTTCAAAGAGAACTTTTGTCGCAAGTTCTAAACCACAAACATGTCAAGTTTGTTTTAAAATTTATTGCTATTGTTTGAAGCCTATGTTGCAGCAAGAATATTGTAGACATGCAGCTTATGACGAGCATGTGAGTTCGGAAAATTTTCAAGACATGAACATTGTTGTTAGTCTGCAAAGGAAAGCTGGAACCTCTACTAGTTCATCTCCTCAAGAAGGCAAAAAGGATGGACATGCAAAATAGCATATGAGGTATAATTCTTCCCATAGTTGAGTTGATTATGTTTCTGCAAGGCATGACAATTTTGCATGCTTGAATGGAAGAAAGAGTTGTTATGCATATTGTGGTATGTTTAACCATGATGTTTCGAGATGATGGAAGAGGATGAAGGAATATAGGAAGCAGTTGAGGGAAAGGAAACTTTCAAAGAAGGTGCAAAAGACTTTCACACATTGCCAGAAGAGGGGACATGTTGTTTCCCATTGTTGGACATTGCATCCAACTATTCATCACAAGAATTTGAGGCAAAATGATAGAAAGACTGGAAAAAGTGTAACCAAGGATTCCATCATTGATGTGAGAATAGATGTTTCACATGAAGATTATTTGCAACAACAAATGTCACCGTGGAAGTGGCTTGGTAAGAAGTGGTTTGACTTCTTGACACAGTAAGACATACTTTCATCTGTACATATGAAAATTTCAATTAAGCCTTGCATATATTTATGCTGTAATCTCACATTTGTTTGAGCCACCTTGGATTGATGATCAAGGAAGCAATTTTTAGCTACCTTCTGTAAATTTCTCGCTAGAAATTTTCTGAGTGAGTGCAAGGAAGACAGTTCTTGACAGGAGGACAAGCGCATCCAAGAAGGGAAGTGTTGATTACCTTCAAGTTGTGGTTCAAAGGCACTAGCCATGCAAGGCAAGTGTATGGAGGTTGAAAAGAAGAGGGTGTTGTACTCTTATCTATTGTACAGATCAATATATCAGTATTTTGGGTCCAAAATATTCCTAATGGGGAGGTGTGATCAAAACTGGATCATGGACCTAAGTGATAGCTCAAAAATAAAAGTGTTCGGAAGTGTTTCGAACTTGAGCGACTGGATAGATCTCGTCTTCCTGATTCTAGCGCCATGAATGGTTCAAAAAATGACACCATATGAAGAAGTTATCACAGTTTGAAAAGTCTAGTAAACTACAAAATTTGGACTTTGACCAAGTTTGACTTGGATTTGGGAAAATTAAAAAGAGAATATTCCAGGGAATATTCCTTGAAATATTCCCCAAAATATTCCATTTGATCCAATCAGCTTTTGACACATGGCATGATCTTATCGATTGATGGACTCTACATGATTGAAGTTGGCTAATTATAGGGTGACACGTGGCTAGCCCTGAGGCCGCCACGTGTCCTCGGGACTGTATAGAAAAATTTGTTGGCGCGGCAGGGGGTCGAACCCTAGACCTTCTACCCGTAGGCATGCACCCATACGGTCTGAGCTATTGTGTTACTTAACACTATAAGCCTTCGCATTTTTATTAACGTGTAATGGTTTCATAAATGTCAGTTTGGAGGGGCCAACCCCTCCCATATGACTACGCCAGCAAAAACTGTGGGCTAAGCCCTTTCCACAGATGGTTAAACCGTTGAACATGTTCACATGTGGGGATGTCGGTGGAAGGTTAATGTGGTGGTTAACGTTTACCTCGACGGTTTTGGGCTTGCTGAAACGTGTTCACATGACCATTTTAAATGTGCGGCATATGCAACAGTTCATGCTGACATGTGTGGTTAGAAGACTATGGGGCTTGGGGCATGTGCCCAGCCCTACCCCAAACATTAAATTTCACAGTCAGGTATGGCGGTATTTCTGGCAAGCGCCCCAAAAATGGCAGAGATGCCAAACTTAACTACAGTTATGTGCAGTTCCTCCAAAATTAGTGGAGGATTTCGAGGGAACACTGGACAAATTTAGTTTAGGCTTTATCTTGAGCTAGATTTGACCCATTTTTTAGTGACAATAGTCAATTTCGACTATCTCCAACATTCCAGACTCATTGGTAAGGGTATTAGATCCATCAAAGGAATTTTGAGGTGGTTTTTGGTTCAGTGAAGCTCAAGGGGCCACTAGGGCCACCAGGGGTCAACAACAGTTTGAGGCTTAGCTAGTGCAACTAGAGGCCTTAATTAGAAATCAAATAGTCAATTTTGGTTGTTTCAGATGTTCTAGAACTAATGGTGTGTTTTGAAGAGCCTGTAGAGGAATTTTGAAATCTGATATGTTTTAGTGAAGTTCCAGGGGCCACTAGTGCTAGATTTTGCCATCAGCAGTTCGGGGCCTAGCCAGGGTAGCTAGAGGCCTTATTCAACGAACCAATAGTCATTTATAAATATAACGAGAATTATGAATCCATTGATGGAGGTTGCAGAAGCTTTTTTGGACTTCTGGAGGTTGAGAACCCATTAGAGAATTTTTCAGTGACCCTATTGCTAGGGGTGTCGACAAGTGTTGGAGGCAAAACTGGAGCAGCCAGAGCCCAATTTTAGTGAACCAATAGTCTATTCTGACTATTTTTGGCATTATGAATCCAATGAAGGGATTTTAAGAGCCATTTTAAGTCTTCTAGAGCTTGAGAAGATACAGGAAAGTTTTAGGCAGGCCAGGGCAAACCGTGGAGGAAGGCCTAGTTTGGGGATGCAGTGCTCATTTTGAGCAAACTATCAGTATAATTTTGGTTTCTAATGTGTGTTGGAGATAGTAGGTGAGGTTTTAGGGACAGTAAAATAATTCTGAAGGATTTATTTCCATAGAGAAGCTCAGGGTAGCTCAAGTGCACCGATGGAAGGAATCAAGTCTAAGGGAGCCTATATCTGCTTGAAGAGTGAGGACAGCCATAGCGGGGATATAGATGGTATTCTAAGCCCTTTGGTTTAGTTTAGTAACCATTGGAGTTAAGTGTGGAACTTTTAAAAGAAACTTTGCCATAGTCCCAAAGAGCCTAGTCAAGATGACAAGAGCTCAAGGAGACGTAGCCCATGATATTTAGGTGAACTCCTAGATTAAATTTGTTGTTATGTGTGGATGTTTATTTGTTGCATTATTTTATTTGTTACAAATGTTTAATTTCAGCAAGAACAAATGGACTTAGGACACTTAAACAGTTAAAAAATCATACACCTATTTTAGGCATAAATTCCGCAAAATGTCAAGTATAAGCTAGATCTTTTATTTGTTTAACTGAGTGGGAGGTTCTTGAAAAGCATAACAAGTTATACAACCCATTTTCATATCACCAGAAATATGAAAATAAGACGTGTTATGAGGTCTAAATTCAATTAGCAAAAAATAAGTCGTTCATGACAACGTAAGGAGTACTCTATATGATGTCTTGTAGCAACTCTTTTCTTGTAAGCCTTCTCTACAACATTCAAAAATTTAAGAGCTTCTAACTCAAGTAAGTGTTTTTATTTCTATGTTTTAGTCATATAACAATGTGTTTACAGATTCCAATGAGAGAATCAAGTCTTATGGAACATTGATCTCTCAATCAAAGAAGTTCAAGGTATGTAAACTCAATGTACGAATATTTATAAGATTTAATTAAATATAATCTGAGATGGTCCATATAATTCTAGTCTAGATGAAAGAACATACAAGAACCTTAATCCTTAGCTTCTAGGATTTATAAAGTAATATAGATGTCAAGAAAAATATAATAACTTGATTTTCAATCAAATAATATTCCATCCTCCATGGTTACGTAGAAGATATAACATGAGAAATTAGATCATGGTATTACATGTTTTGCTTGAAATTATGTATTATATGTATAAAATATGATGGATTAGTACAAAGAGAACACTTCAAGGAATCCTTACAAGGTTTTTCAACAAACATCTCTAGGTATATCTTAGACTATGCACCTTATAAAACTCTCTTAATATAAAAACTATGTTCATATTATTTTTAATTTTTTTGTTACATTACTAACATCGTTATGTCTAGCTTTCTTTAATCATAATTTTTTTTGTTTAGGGTGATTCACCATCTGATAAATATACCCTCCTCATATCTTTAATTGTTTATATCATAACCCTAGAAAGGTTCCCTGGAAAACCTTGACTTATGGGTATGCTAATACTATTGTGTGAAACCCTAGTCTTCTTAGGGTTATTGAAAATTCTATTTGAAGTTTTTGATGATTATGTCATGTTTGGGGTTTTGGTATGATCATGAAAACCCTAACTTGTTAGGGTTGAATGATGTTGTCTAAGATCCCAAACCTTTGAATTTTTGGTAGAGAAGGGTTTGATTTTCTATGAAACCCTATATATTTAGGGTTTGGCTAGGTCTATAAGCAAAACCCTTGTTATATATATTTAATGTAAGGTCCTAGGAATGAAATCCTAGGTATTTGTCCATTTGGTTGAATCCCTAGCTTGGTCTAGGTTGGTATATGCCTAATGCATTAATTTTTTCTAACATGTGATATGCTTATGCATGATAATGAATTCCAAGATATGTGTGCTTGACCGAATTATTGATGGTCATAAGTATTAGGGTTTAATCTAAGCCCTTGTCTAATTTCAATAATCTAGGATGATGTTGTTTGGGAAATCTAGGGTTTTGCAGCTAAACCCTAGTAGTATTTAAATTCTCTAGTATGTATAATAATTTGGAATATATGAATATATATAGTGATTGTTGAGAATTTGTAGATGGAAAATATAGGTTTTACATCAAACCATAGTATAATCTATTCATGTTGTTGATTAAGCCGTGGTTGGCTTTGATTGTTGGAGCTCATGTATGAAATACAGGTTTTACATGAAATCCTAGGAGGAATTCTAACATATGCATTTTGAAAATTGTTAGATGCGTTAATATGATTTGTTTCTAGAGTTTTCTATTTTAAATGACTTGTCATATCGTTAAAAGTAATGTTATGACCCTAGATATAATGAGGCTGATAGTTTGATTTATTTATTGATGTGATTTATGGTTTGTAACAAAACTTGGTCAAGAAGTTGAAGTATTGAAGTATAGTCTCTTGCTAACTATATTTGTAAAGTCTAATGCTTCTGTTATTATAAAATTTTGTTGTAATTTCTATCTAAGTTATGCAAGTACATCATCTTCAAGATGGTGATTTTGTCTGTAAGAGAAGTTGATATGATAAGCATGATGAGAACGATGGAAGCCATGAATTATTCTCCAATGTCATAAGAATAAGTGGATCTCCCTAGGTTAAGAGGGTGCCTGGATAGAAGAGATCTCCTTGAGATTAAGAGGGAGGCTGGATAGAAAAAAATTCCCTTGTTGAGAGGGAGGGCATATTATAGTTTTTATTGGAGAATGCATTTTTAAGGATATGTTACTGCATGTGAAGTAGGAAAGGAAAGTGTATGATTACATAATAGTCTATCAAATATTTGGTTGATAGTATTACTATGATAAGTTGAGAAACAACATCTAGTTGTCTGAAATACCCCAAAGACTTGTGTTTGATTATGTACATTTTAAAGTGTACTACTGATTGGGGTTGTGTTTGTACATGTAAATATCTCGAAGTTTTGATAGCATGTTGGTTATTGATCAGTTTGATCGAGAGATATTTGTTGTTGACGCTTTGTGATTGAAGCATTGCCTAGGAGGAAATTTGGCTGGCCTTTTGTGTTGTTGCTTAGGTCTCGAAGTAGGGAGGATGGTGTTGGTCATAGAGATCTGACCTTAGATACACACTCAGATCCATGGGTTGATGGTTAGTAAGTAAGCTTGATGGTACCTAGAGAGGTTGAAAGATTGATTTCATATTAGTCCCACTCGGATAGATTTCTATAGTTAGGAATCTAGTATGTGTCATTGCAGTGCCTAAACTGTTGAGAGACCTTGGATAGTTTTCCCTAGTCAAGAATCTAGTCCGTGGCATTATGGTGCCTAAAATTCTTCATAGATTATGTGTATTGAGATTTTCCATGCACCTCTATGGTTATATGTATATATGAATACCTCCCTATTTAAGAGGGAGTGTTGAAGAATGTAACTAGATTTGGTCTTCATAAATTGTACTTGAGTGAAAATGTAATATATTTGTCAAAAGAAACCAAAAATAATTTTATTATTCATTTAATTAACTTTTTAAAGCATGGGTTTCATGCTTGGGTCAATTGTCTTAAGTAAAGCCTCCATTGTAGGCTTTATGATTGTTTGTTTAAAGTCAAAGTCAATTTTTGTTTGGTCAAGGGCTCCTCCATCAAAGTCTCCTTGCTATCATCCTCAAAAAAGTCATCATTAATTCGGCCTACAAGTCATCCTAACATTTTATAGAGACGCATCTCTTCAATAACTCATGTTAGCATATTTCACATGGAATCAAATATATATGTGAGTGTAAGGACTTCACTCAAAGTACAGGAAGACGTGTTTGATCAGTCTTAGATCGAGATCACAGAAGTAAATTCAAATTGAAGGTTCGGTGTAAAACCTCAGAAGGAGATTCAGATGTCACCGTGATGGGTTTCGATATACCATAAGAAAATCAAATTGGATAAATTTCAGAGATTGGGTTCACATATTTTTGGTGAAGTTATAGTCACATTCATAACTTAACTATAGAATAATCTGGTCCTAGTGACATGTGTATGGTCATAGAAATGATATGTACATAGGTTGAAGGATTGATATGGTCAAGCAACGATATGTACATGGGCTGGAGAATTGATAATAATTAGTGATATTTATAAGGTTTTACATAGTGATAAGGTTGAAGAAGTGACATGTCTATGGACTTAAGTAATACAAGTTCAATAAAGAAGTGCATTCGGTCTACAACTCATTGAAGAAAAGGAACTCGATACAACGTCTTGTGGAGATATACCAATGATCTGAGGTATCAAACAACTGAAGAAGAAAATGAAAATATTACTTGATAGAGGAAGTGTTTAGTATAGGTTGTGAAAGTCTTGGTCATCTCATCTTGTTTCTAATCTATTGAAGGAATAATTTTGACTAGGTTTTCCCCTAGTGTGGGGTTTTTCCCTGGTTGCATGCCTACATCTTGTGTCCTATTTGTTTTTTTAAGGAATTATTATTGATGATAACAAAAGATAAATTGAAATAAATAATAATAAGAATGAAACATCACAACATAATTTCATAATAAGAGAAATCTATTAAATTTCCATGATTTGGATTTCTCAACAAAATATAAATAGCAATTACAAAATATAACCAAAAAATATTACTATATTTTCTTGCAAATAAATTTGTAATATCCTAATCTAATAGCTTCAAAGACATTCGAGTCGAGAAACTATTTTTCAAATGACATCTAAATATTTAAATGATAATAGGAAATATGCTTCTCATGATTTTCTATGATAAGATAAAATCATGAGAAGAATTAATTTTAACACGTCCTCTACTTTGGATCCAAGCTTTTCTAATTCAATTCCATTATTTATTGTTGATGAAATTTATCGCCTTCAAACTCCACGTAATGATAAACATTTAGAACGAGAGTTAACTTCTAGTTTGATAGACCAATTTCTCATGCGACGTGATCTTCCAGTTTGGCACATTAGGTGGTCATCCATATGCTCAAAATTTTGTGTTTATCCATTCTTTGTTCACCTTCTGGCTCAAGGAATCTTGCCTAACCGAGGAATCATTTAATCTTGATGATGCAACTTTGTGTTAGAAATACTGAGAGGCGGGTGTTGAATCAATATTTCATGCCCAATCAATTTTAACTTAATTTATACTTTTCATTTTCAAATTCATTTTCTCATTTATTTCATTACCAACACAATGTATTATTGATATGAGAATATTCAGTAAATTGTGAGTAGAAAATAGCATGTAAACCATAGAATACAACACATCAATATATGGGGACACTAGATTTTTAGGTGGAAACCCAATTTGAGAGAGAACCACCATTATTTTCGTCTTTGTCTTATTTCTTATTATAAATAAAATTTCACACCTTGTACTGGTGCAGACTCTTACCAGTAAGTAGGTTCCTACTTGCAAGAGGCTACAACCTCCATAAATTCTCTAGCTCTGACTGGAAGGAAGTTGCTACTCCCTGATTAATTTTACTAGATCCTACATGAAGGAAGCTCCTACTCCCTCAATGAAGGCTCCAACCCTCAGAAACTATGTGTACCATTTTTCAAAATCTTTCACACTAAACCCGCTTATTAAAAATACACCATCAAAACCTATAGGCCACATTCCATCAAATTTGAAAATTGGACCCACAACCAACCGTTTTTCTCAATTATTGAATACCAATACATTTATGTTAAACCAAACATTGAATATCTAGATACCAATTGTTACCCTTCTGCAACCAAATCATTGATCAAACAAATAAACCAATAACCTCTCTAAAATTACTCACTAATCAACCAACACTATCAAATACTAGACCCAACTCTTTGTTCAACGATAAGATAGTGTTATGAATATTTTATTAATTATTAGTTAGATATAGTTATGTTAGGTTTTATTAACTGAAAGGGCATGATCAAAGATCATGCCTCTTCACCAAGGGACACCTTGAGGCTATATTTAAAGCCTAGGCGATCCCTCATTGTAGCATCTCTTATCTCTTATCTATCATCATTAATAATATATAGTTATTCAAGTTTACCAGAGTTTTTACACTCCATTGGTATCAGAGCCATCGCTCTTTTGGATCTGTGTGATCACCTCGGAATTACAGAATTCCAGAATTGCAGGATTTTTCAAGATCGTGAACTGAAGAAAACCAAGGAAGAGAAATTTAAAAGTTAATCTGTTTTGGTGATCTGTGTCAAGGATTAGAAATTCGGATCTTCTGGAATAGAACCTAAGGAAAGAACAATCATTCATCCGCTGCCTTTATATTTACGCCCTCCATACACCTCCGACTGTTACATTTAATTTAAAGGAGTTACAGCAATCGAGTTCTTTAAAAAAACGAGTGTGACACTTGACGTCTATCCACGCCATTCCACGCCATTCCTGCCGTCCATGTCATTCCTGCCGTCCACACCTTCCCCGCCGTCTTAGCTTTCTCTGTCCGCAGTCTTTGACCAGTCTTCACGCTGCAGTCACAACCGCAGACAATCACAACCACAGACAAGTGGTCTGTTGTCCCCACAATAATCGTGTGTTGCATTGTAAAAAAAAATTTATTTATTCACGGTGTGGACATTTGAAACCATAGGCCCGAGGGTTGTGCCATTCCAAAACTAGACGTTGACTCACCGCCAAAAAAAATCGTGAACAGGTGGACGGTTAACAAACTCGATTTGTTTAAAAAAAATTCTGAGCAGTGTTGTATATAAGAAACGGCGTGTTTTTTTAAACGGAACGAGCACAAGTTTAAAGTCGTGCCTTTTCAACAGAACGAGCATAATTTTAAAAACGATTTTTTTTTTTAAATTATATAAATATATATTATATAGTTTTCAAATTGATCATTATATAAATATATATTATAATTATATATTTTATTTATATATTATATAGTTTTCAAAAAATTGATAATTATATATATATATATATATATATATATATATATATATATATATTATAATTATATAATTATTTATATATTATATAATTTCAATTAATAAATTATATATATAATAATTATATAATTTATTAAAAAAAAAATATTATTAATTAATTAATTAATTTTTTTTTATTTAAAAAAAAAAAGGGGGGAAAAGAGAAACTGGCAGAAAAATATTCCCCACCTCATACACGCTCGATGTCTTCGTCAATGTCGATGGCGAAATTCCAGAAGAAATTGGGAGATCTTGAGAAACAAATCAATAACAATTCCGAAGACTTTGGAAAAAGATTAATCTATATTGAAGGTACAGTTGCAGGACATTCCAACGACATCAAAAAGGTTCATGATACAACAAATCGCATAGAAAGACAAATGTGGCTAAATCATCACGAGACCACAGAAGCAATGAACAATATGACAGAACTCTTCAATAAGCTAAATGATAAGATAGATAAGTTAAGTCAGACACAATCCCCAACATCTCCTAACAGGGAACCAAATCAACAAAACAATTCCGCAGATTCAGGGAACGCCGAAGAGCATCAGGAAAAAACCGATTCCCCACATCATCAAGAAGATAGTAATGCAGATTTTCAAAACAAGCAGCTCTGGAATGCATTCGCTAATCAATATCCCCTTCTTGTTCCACCATTAGCATATCAGCGCAAAGCCAAGATCGACCTACCCAAATTTGATGGTAATGAAAAGAATAGCGTTGCATGGCTTAATAAAGCGGAAGAATATTTTGAGATTTATGACATTACTAGTGATGATGAAAAAATCAAACATGCTTCCATGAAAATGGAAGGAGAAGCATATAATTGGTATATGTGGTGGAAAAAGACGACGATCGCTATCAGTTGGAGGAAATTTAAGGATGCGTTCTTCAAAAGGTTTCAAGGCATAAAAGAAGAAAAGTTTTTTTCAACCTTTATCAAATTACGCCAAAAAGGAGATGTGGATGAGTACACTCGAGAATGGGAGACCTTGGCAACATGAGTACCAGGATTGTCGGAATCTCGTCTAATCCAGTCTTACATCTCAGGACTTAAAATCCACATACAAGAAGAGCTAGAACTACATGAAATTACGTCCGTAGAAGTAGCAAGGAAAAAAGCAAAAGCTGCTGAAAAGAAATTTGAAAGATTATCAAAACCAGAAAAAGTATATTCGAGACGACGGTTTCCTCAATCTGAAAATGTAGATGACACAAAATATGTCCCTGTCCATCTTCGTGAAGAAGAAAAATCTAGTTTGGAAAAACAAAGGATGCGAGAGGGCAAGTGAAAATGTTGCGGTGAAAACTAGGACCCTAAGCACAGATGTGCTAATGAAAAAGCGAAGAATCTATACAGTTGTGAAACAACTAACGATGCTAACAATACTGATTCGTGTATAGAAGGATTAGAAGACAACTTAGAGTTCTCTCCAGTAGTGGATGGCGAAACTATTCCGCAAGTGTCATTATCAGCTATGACAGGCATATTACAACCTCAAACCCTAAGGTTAAGAGGACATATTAATAAAAACAATGTAATGGTTCTCATAGACACAGGCGGCACGCACAATTTTCTAGATTCAGCCATGGCCAAAAGACTCAACCTCTTTACTTTTCCCATGCCTAATATGAAGGTAATGGTGGCCGATGGTAAGAAGATTGAACAAGTAGGAAAATGCCATAAAGTCAAATTGCAGATTAAAGACTTTCATTTAGAATCTCCATTATACACCGTTCCATTACGAGGAGTAGATGTGGTCTTAGGAATTCAATGGCTACGAACTCTAGGTACTTATTCTGCCAACCATCAGAAGCAGTTTATAAGTTTTAAGTGGAAAGGGCAGAAATACAAGTTGTATGGATTCCAAACCCCAGAAAATCAAGTAGTATCTTTCTCTCTGATGACGAAGATGATTCAAATAGGAGCGCCAACATCTACAGTACAATGTCATCAGTTAGAAATGTTATCTTCAAAAGAGAGCCACGACGAGTCACCAAAAGTCAAGACAGGATCCGACCCTGTCGATATCAGATATTTTCACTATCCAGATCAACAAAAGGTTGAACTCGAGAATATGCTCCACGATCTTTTTAAAATGTGGGAAGCAAGAGCCCGCCGCTCAAAAAACCCGGGCGTTCGTCAACATTGTCCATCGTTACATATGCTTTGAGGACAAAGCATCTTAAGAGAGGGGCAATGTTATGAATATTTTATTAATTATTAGTTAGATATAGTTATGTTAGGTTTTATTAACTGAAAGGGCATGATCAAAGATCATGCCTCTTCACCAAGGGACACCTTGAGGCTATATTTAAAGCCTAGGCGATCCCTCATTGTAGCATCTCTTATCTCTTATCTATCATCATTAATAATATATACTTATTCAAGTTTACCAGAGTTTTTACACTCCATAATATATAATTATTCAAGTTTACCAGTAAGTAGGTTCCTACTTGCAGGAGGCTACAACCTCCATAAATTCTCTAGCTCTGACTGGAAGGAAGTTGCTACTCCCTGATTAATTTTACTAGATCCTACATGAAGGAAGCTCCTACTCCCTCAATGAAGGCTCCAACCCTCAGAAACTATGTGTAACATTTTTCAAAATCTTTCACACTAAACTCGCTTATTAAAAATACACCATCAAAACCTATAGGCCACATTCCATCAAATTTGAAAATTGGACCCACAACCAACCGTTTTTCTCAATTATTGAATACCAATACATTTATGTTAAACCAAACATTGAATATATAGATACCAATTATTACCCTTCTGCAACCAAATCATTGATCAAACAAATAAACCAATAACCTCTCTAAAATTACTCACTAATCAACCAACACTATCAAATACTAGACCCAACTCTTTGTTCAACGATAATATAGATACCAAATCATATTCTTTTCTCATCAACCAAGTCAAAAACATTTCTCATCAAGTTCCAAACCTTACACTCTAATAAAATTAGTCATAAACATACTCATTCCTCATTAACCAGTCACTAACTCAGTGCAACCATAACTCAAAAGTTATCCCCAAATAATCTAATTTACTCATAATTACATCAATCCATTCAATTCAAAACACTCTCTGAATATACAATATGTAATGTCAATAGCAGAAATAACTAGACACATCATAAATTCATAGCAATAGCAACCATACAAGTCTCTTCCAAACCATTCTCATGAACCAACGATAAATCCTCTATAAGTATCATGCATAGTAAATCACTCATAACACTACCATTTTCTCATTGTATATTGATCTCAAACTCAATCATCTCAATAAGGCAACCCCTACAAAACAACCATGATGCACATTGTTCTACATTTAACACCTATCACAAATCTTTGCAACATAGGTCTATGTTGATCTCTATGTACAAAATTCAAGTCGCTGCTAGTACATTCATTCATTATGCTCAAGTATTGATCATCAAAAATTCTAGTTCATCAAGAAAATAAGGAAAAATCCACTATGTAAGTTGATCATTGAATCATATGCATTATTTTCAAATCCTAACTGAGAAACACATAGAAAAATCAAGAATCTTTCACTAAAAAACCCTCCAATATTCAATACATGCAGCAAAAAAATCATGTAGCGTCAACAATAGGAAACCATGAATACAAAATACAAACACCAACATTATTCACATCAGGTCTATGACCCTTTGTCCATTGCCTTGCATACAACTCTTGTCAATCAAAACTTTGTCAAAATTCTGTAAACTTCCATCATATAACTCATTAGGATTTCAACTATATTTAAATGCAATTTACACACTTTTGTCATAGAAAGAAATCATGATCAATAAAATCCTTAAATGAGATCTATGCATAACACAACAAGATAAAAACCTTGTCTTGTACTAGCACACTGTTGGGGTTCCCATGTTTTGGCCAGATTGGCAAGACCAAAAGATGAGACAACATCAGAACCACTTTGGGGCCCTAGGATCTAGCCCTCCTGGACCCGGAGAGGGATCTCTCCAAATAGAGCAAAGAATGATGTATCCTTGAAGCTCAAAACAAGATGTTAGGCTAGTTATGAAGCACAAAGAGGGGTTTTAAATGATTTGGTTGAAGGGTTGCTGGGCTGGTTAGGAGATCATAGACTGGGAAAGTGATGAGAGGAAAGAAACAAAACAGAAGGAGGATTCAACAAGGAGGATGGGCCAAGACCATGCCATCCATTGGGCTATGGAGTCATGATAGGAGAATTACTTGCATCCACTAACCAAGGCTTCCAAAGGGCAAGTCATCTACACTAAAGGATCTTTTTAGATAGATGATGGGGTGGAACATTAAGGAGGAAAGTGAAAGAAGGAAAGAAACCAATTTCTGTCTATAGATCAGGTCAGAGGTCCTTTAACTCCAGACCTGCTTGGACATACTCTAAGGCAGCTCTCAAAGGTGAACAAAGGGGCAGCTTATAGATCAGACCAGAGGTCATTTAACTCCAGGTCTGCTTTAGCAACTCCAAGGAAAAATAGAGATAAGATCACAAAGAAGCATCTAAGAGGCAACCCCCAAGTTCATACATCAGCCAGCAGGAAATAACATCCGCTGCACTGGTTAAACCCCACGAATTCACTCTTAGATACACACAAAGCAGAAAACATAAGGGTAGGGAGAGCAGACAGCATAGGGCACCTAACAAGGGTGAATCCTATACCATTATTCTGATGCCTACCAGAAGAACGTGAAACAACATGTAAATGAAATGAACAGAGTTAAGAAGAACATCACCGATAGTAATAGACCAGGATCCTGTGAAATGTGCTTTGATTAACAAATGCAAAACCAGTCACGTACAATATGGCTCAATGGATGTTACAGCCCAGACTTTCTCCTCCCAGCCTATTACATACAAACTACTCTGCAACTTCCTCCCACGACTGTTATAACAGTCAAGAATGAATCCCTCTAACAGAAATATGCCCAGCAAGGCAACAACAACAACCTTTATAATTCGTTCTCAGGGATTTTTTATAGGAGGAGAGGAAGCAACAGAGGTAGGATATACAATAAATGAATCTCATTAAGACAGTGAGGCGGAAGTGTTCACGCCCATACTGCTTAATGGCAGAATGCAGCACTGTATGTACCCTGTAGACTGTTCGGAGGCTCTGTTAGGTCAGATTTTGACCTCTGGTGTTTCGTGAAGTCCTTCGGATGTCTGGAGCTCTGTGCTAGCCATGCTGAAATAAATGAACTGGGTGGGATGATCTGCAGGTCTCTCCATGCGCCATTACTGCTGTCCGACTGTCTTAGATGAGCTTCAGTCGGCGTAATTAATCGTTTAAGAGCTCGAGGGGCATGGAGATTTCTTGTAGGAGGGTGTCCTTTTGGAGGAGAGTACTTCTGCTGATATTTAAACACAGATAAGACTCTTTGCATGCTTAAGTCTTCAAACTTTGCTTGAATCCTTTGACTGTGGGATTAGACGTTAATTACATCAATAATGCGCATTAATCCCTTTGAAACCTGTTTCTGCTGCTTCGCAGGCCAGCTAAAATGGCCTCTCTGTGTTATCTGAATGATGAAATAAACATGTTACAAACCCAGGCGGCAGCGGTGGAGAAATGCAGTGGAGGCGGTGGAAAGGTGGCGGAAGAATGAAGAATCAATGGAAACAGTGGAGAGGAGCGGAGAAACGGACTCATAATGTAAAACCCCAACGCTCAGCGTTCGGGCGAATTACACAGGAAAACACCAAGAAACAATGAACAGATGAATGGAGTGGGACCCAGCGGAGGCGGAGGGCGAATGAACACAAACCGTCAGATCTGGGAGAAACGGACGGCCACGATGCAATCGCATCATCGCGATCGGAGCGCACAACATAGAAGTTCCGATTGCGATTGACCTTGGAGATGTGATTGAACCAGGACCGTTGATCGCGGGAAGGGACGGACGGCGGAGATTTAATCGGAGGGGGAGAGCAGGCGGACTTGCGATCAGCGGAGGGCCATTGGATCGTGGGGAGATCAACGGCTACGATGCAATCGGGAGGCAAACCGAAAGAATTGCGATTGCGATCGGAGGAAATGAGCGATTGAGCGATAGCCGTTGGATCGGCGGGGAGACGAACGGCTGTGATTTAATCGAAGCGTCGGGAGAAGGGCTTGCGATCAGCGATCGGGCGGGAGTGCGATTGAGCGCAGACCGTCCGATCAACCGACAGATCAACGGTTGGGACAATAATCGGAGGGGCAGGTGCGATGGAGCGATGACCGTCAGATCACGGGAGAGTGGACGGCGGAGATGCAATCGGGAGGCAAACAGACGGGCTTGCGATTGCGATCGGAGGGGAGATTGCGATTGAGCGATAGCCGTAGGATCGCGGGAAGGATGGACGGCTGGGATTTAATCGGAGGATCTCAATCGGGAGGTGCGCGATGAGTGTTGTGATTGCGATCGGAGGGACGGGTGCGATTGAGCGCTAACCGTCGGATCGGCGGGGAGATCAACGGTGGGGGACACAATCGGAGGGGAAGGAGCGATTGAGCGCTGGCCGTCGGATCGCGGGGCAGATCAACGCCAGGATTTAATCGGGGCGGCGACAGAAAGACTTGCGATCAGCGATCGGAGGCTGTTGCGATTAAGCGCTGACCGTTGGATCGCGGGAAGAATGGACGGTGGAGATTTAATCGGGGCACGCAATCGGAGGAGGAGCAGAGGGACTTGCGATCAGCGGAGGGCCGTCGGATCTAAGCGGATCAACGGTCCAGATCAAAGCAGGGACTTAACGTTAAAATCAAATTGCATCGGGGTTTTCTTGCGTTACAAAGGGTTTTTCCCCCCGCCGATGGTTCCGATTGCAATAAGCGCCGGGACTTAAGCACTTGGTCCTGGCGCGGGGTCATATGTGGGGAAGTGGTTGGAAAGGGGCCTGCGGTAGAGGGGCTGGGCCTTTTATATGGTCGGAAAGTGGGTTTTGGGCCCATTTTGATGGGTTTTGAGGGGTTAAAAGGGAAACGATAGAAGGGGAAAGTAGAAGAAAGGCTAAGCAAAGGCTAGGGGGGGACTTTAAAGGGGATTTTGGGGGAATTTGAGGAGTAAATGGGGAAATAGAAGGGGAGAAAAGGGGGGATAAAAAGAGGTTAAATGAGGGAAAAGTAAAGGGGGAAGGAGGTCTTTGGGCATTTCTTAGTCAATAGAGAGGCTTGAAAAGGGGAACCAGCAGAGGGGATTTAATCAAAGGATAAAAGACATAGAGAGGCTTCAAGGAGACTGTATTTTCGGAGGAAATGCATTCCTTGAAGGCTCAAAAACAATTTAGCCCCCTACTTGCTGGTCAAAAATTTCATAGGGGGGCTAACAGTGGCTCCACATGGGGATGGCTTCTTCTTGAAGGAGCCAAGAAACCAGAAGATGATCTCTTGGTGTAGGCCAGACACCTACTGCTTGAACCATCCATTTCTTTCCCCGATCAGCTGCCACAAACTGTGAAGACAACATATCAGCAGCACAATTCTTCCAAACAACTACCTACCCACACTATAGTCCTAACATTTTCTCTTCTTGGGTGCATTTGGACTTACAGACCCTTTACATCATTAATCTTTCAAACAGGAAAAAATAAACCTACTCTACTTCTACCCTTATTACTCCATGAGACCAGATTAAACTGTTGGCCTCATATGCTTCTCTACCTACACTACTACCTGCTAGGATTAGACTGTCTAGCAGGTTTCTTCTCTATATTCTAAGACAGAAGTTGAAACACCTAACTACATGCTCATAGAGTGAGCTTTATTGAGCTTTTCCTACCTACCCTACTCTACTGACATATTTACAGGTCTAGCTTACAAACATTGTCTTCCAATGTAACCAGTCCACCAAGTGATCCCATGGCTGGTCCTTCTTGCTCAACTCCTTGAGCATGCTGGATAGGCAGGGCAGCTCCCACTCCTTTTGTTCAAGAACAACAGCTTTGAAAAAATTTCTTTGTGTCTGTAACATGCTGCTGAGCAAGACCTTTGATCCTTCTCCCAATGTATGCAGGAAATGTGCATAAGGATCATGAAAAGGTACCTAGCTATGAATGTCTGGCAGGCTGGCTTCGACTAGGATCTCTTCTCCTTCCACTGGATCCGGAAGAAGACTCTCTTGAGAGGGAGAATCTCCCTCATCTTCTGAACTTGAGGACTCATCGTATATTGGGGTTGAGTCCTCTCGGAGCTCCGATATGTTGTGCTCTGAGGTGCAGTGCTCCGTGAAAAGGTCCATGTGTTCTTGAGCAAGGGCGTATTCCTTTGCTTCCTCTTCTTCAAGAGTGAGCTCCTTGCTTTCATCGTGCTCAAGAACCTCTTCTTCGCTTTCCTCCTCTTCTTTTGAAAGGAAAAGCTGCTGGCGTCCATTCTCACCGATAGTCTGTGGTAGGGCAGAATGAAGATTCAAAGGATCTTCATCTGCTATTATTCTGTCATAGCTCTCGCCATCAGTGTCATAAATAGGCGGACCTGACCAAGTCAACCATTCTGGGCGCACAGCAAGTCTTTCTTCGTTCTGATCCACAGAGGAGTCTTCTGAAACTGAATCATCAAACTCATAAAATGGCTGAGCAGGAGCTTGTGTTCTGTAGAAGGTTTCTGGGGCGGACCGCTGGTTTAATATCCGATCAATCTCTTCTTCTGTCAAAAGAGGGATTTCCCTTTCATTATGGACAGAAGCACAACAATCCTCTCTCTCTTGCATTAGCTGACTGGGAGGTGGGACGTCTTCTTGAACCTCTTCTTCCATATCAGATTCTGCCTCTTCCATGTAGTCATCTGCTTCCTCAAGGTAGCTTTCCCTATTAGCCTTTGCTAATAGGTCCTGATATTCTTTGGTCAGCGTAACACAAGGCATATGTAAGCAATCAGGCAATTCCTGATCACTTTCCTCTTCATCTTCTACAGATTCTTGAGCATCATACAGGTCCTGCTCATCTTCTAAATCTTGAGTTTGTTCTTGCTCTGAAGGAGACATGGGCTGCTCTAAATAGTCATCATTTGCATTCATATTGGCCATCTGCGTCTCCAGCATTTTGGTAAGCACTTCTGTTATTCTGCATGCTTTATTATACAAAGCATTGTACTTTGCATCCCTGTCCATGCTTGGATTCGTGCTTATGCAAAGAAGGCTACTAACTCTTCTCAACCAGTTCAGTGTTCTTCGCCAATGGAGTCATTTGGTCTTTGGATCATAGGGAGTGTGGAGTCGCCAGGTGGATGATTATGACGGTTTGGAGCTAGATGCTGTCCACCATCAGCAATGAAAAGCCAATCTAGAGACAAAGCAGTTCTATCCCTAGTGGAGTCGCCATTATGTTGGGGTTCCCATGTTTTGGCCAGATTGGCAAGACCAAAAGATGAGACAACATCAGAACCACTTTGGGGCCCTAGGATCTAGCCCTCCTGGACCCGGAGAGGGATCTCCCCAAATAGAGCAAAGAATGATGTATCCTTGAAGCTCAAAATAAGATGTTAGGCTAGTTATGAAGCACAAAGAGGGGTTTTAAATGATTTGGTTGAAGGGTTGCTGGGCTGGTTAGGAGATCATAGAATGGGAAAGTGATGAGAGGAAAGAAACAAAACAGCAGGAGGATTCAGCAAGGAGGATGGGCCAAGACCGTGCCATCCATTGGGCTATGGAGTCATGATAGGAGAATTACTTGCATCCACTAACCAAGGCTTCCAAAGGGGAAGTCATCTACACTAAAGGATCTTTTTAGATAGATGATGGGGTGGAACATTAAGGAGGAAAGTGAAAGAAGGAAAGCAACCAATTTCTGTCTATAGATCAGGTCAGAGGTCCTTTAACTCCAGACCTGCTTGGACATACTCTAAGGCAGCTCTCAAAGGTGAACAAAGGGGCAGCTTATAGATCGGACCAGAGGTCATTTAACTCCAGGTCTGCCTTAGCAACTCCAAGGAAAAACAGAGATAAGATCACAAAGAAGCATCTAAGAGGCAACCCCCAAGTTCATACATCAGCCAGCAGGCAATAACATCCGCTGCACTGGTTAAACCCCACGAATTCACTCTTAGATACACATAAAGCAGAAAACATAAAGGTAGGGAGAGCAGACAGCATAGGGCACCTAACAAGGGTGAATCCTATACCATTATTCTGATGCCTACCAGAAGAACATGAAACAACATGTAAATGAAATAAACAGAGTTAAGAAGAACATCACCAATAGTAATAGACCAGGATCCTGTGAAATGTGCTTTGATTAATTGATGCAAAACCAGTCATGTACAATATGGCTCAATGGCTAATACAGTCCCAACTTCTCCTCCCAGCATATTACATACCCCAGACTGCGACTTCCTCCCCTATTTGTTCTAACGAGTCAAATGGAGTGTAACGACGATATGCCCGGCAAGGTAGCAACAACAACCTTTACAATTAGTTCTCGAGGATTTTTATAGGAGAGGAAGCAACGAGTGGATAACTACAATAAATGAATCTCATTAATACGAGTGGCGGAAGTGTTCACGCCTGCTCTACTTGGCGGAAATGCGACCTTTGTATGTAATTGTACCATACAAGAAGCTATTCGGAGGCTCTGTCGGGTCGGATTACGATACTCCACGGTTGTTACGTGAAGTCCTTCGGATGTACGGAGCTACTGTGCTAGCCATCTGCAAAGTCATCACTGGACGAGATGATCTGCAGGTCTCTCCATGCGCCATTACTGCTGTCCGACTGTCTTAGATGAGCTTCAGTCGGCGTAATTAATCGTTTAAGAGCTCGAGGGGCATGGAGATTTCTTGTAGGAGGGTGTCCTTTTGGAGGAGAGTACTTCTGCTGATATTTAAACACAGATAAGACTCTTTGCGTGCTTAAGTCTTCAAACTTTGCTTGAATCCTTTGACTGTGGGATTAGACGTTAATTACATCAATAATGCGCATTAATCCCTTTGAAACCTGTTTCTGCTGCTTCGCAGGCCAGCTAAAATGGCCTCTCTATGTTATTTGAATGATGAAATAAACCTGTTACAAACCCAGGCGGCAGCGGCGGAGAAATGCAGTGGAGGCGGTGGAAAGGTGGCGGAAGAATGAAGAATCAATGGAAACAGTGGAGAGGAGCGGAGAAACAGACTCATAATGTAAAACCCCAACGCTCAGCGTTCGGGCGAATTACACAGGAAAACACCAAGAAACAATGAACAGATGAATGGAGTGGGACCCAGCAAAGGCGGAGGGCGAATGAACACAAACCGTCAGATCTGGGAGAAACGGACGGCCACGATGCAATCGCATCATCGCGATCGGAGCGCACAACACAGAAGTTCCGATTGCGATTGACCTTGGAGATGCGATTGAACCAGGACCGTTTATCGCGGGAAGGGACGGACGACAGAGATTTAATCGGAGGGGGAGAGCAGGCGGACTTGCGATCAGCGGAGGGCCGTTGGATCGCGGGGAGATCAACGGATACGATGCAATCGGGAGGCAAACCGAAAGAATTGCGATTTCGATCGGAGGAAATGAGCGATTGAGCGATAAACCCATTGATCGGCGGGGAGACGAACGGCTGTGATCTAATCGGAGCGTCGGGAGAAGGGCTTGCGATCAGCGATCGGGCGGGAGTGCGATTGAGCGCAGACCGTCCGATCAACTGATAGATCAACGGTTGGGACAGTAATCAGAGGGGCAGGTGCGATGGAGCGATGACCGTCAGATCACAGGAGAGTGGACGACGGAGATGTAATCGGAGCATCTCAATCGGGGCGGCACCATTGAGAGTTCCGATTGCGATTGAGCGGGGCAATGCGATTGAGCGCTGACCGTCGGATCGGCGGGGAGATCGACGGTGGGGAACACAATCAGAGGGGAAGGAGGGATTAAGCGCAGACCGTTGATCTGGGAAGAAACAGACGGTCGAGATTTAATCGGGGCAGAGGCAGAAAGGCTTGCGATCAGCGATCGGAGGAATAGAGCAATTAGGCGCTGACCGTAGGATCGGTGGGAGAATGGACAGCCGCGATTAAATCGGGGGATCGCAATCGGAGGTGCTCTGTTGTGACTTGTGATTGCGATCGGGAGGTGGTTGCGATTAGCGGATGTCCGTCAGATCTGGGTGGATCAACGGTCCAGATCGGAGCGGGGACTTAATGTTAAAATCAAATCGCATCGGGGGTTTTTGCCGTTATAAAGGGTTTTTCCTCCCGCCGATGGTTCCGATTGCGATAAGCGCCGGGACTCAAGCACTTGGTCCTGGCGCGGGGTCACATGTGGGGAAGTGGTTAAGGGGTTTGCGGTAAGGGGCCAGGCCTTATATTAAGGTCGGAAAGTGGGTTTTTTAGCCCATTTAATGGATTTCAGGGCTGGGGAGGGGGAACGATAGAGAAATAAAGGGGAAAGGAGGACAACGAAGGTTGGGGAGAGAATTTTAAGGGGATTTGAGGGGATTTGGAGGGTAAATGGGGGAAAGAAGGGGGAATAAAGGGGAGAGAAAACAGAGGCTTTGGGGAATGACAAAAGAGGGAAAAAAGGGGCCTTGGGGCATTTCTTCGCATAGCAGAGAGGCTTTAAAAGGGGAACTAGCAGAGGGGAAACTATCAAAGGGTAAAGGACACAAAGAGGCTTCAAGGAGACTGTGTTTTCAGAGGAAATGCATTCCTTGAAGACTCAACAACAATTTAGCCCCCTACTTGCTTGTCAAAAATTTCATAGGGGGGCTAACAGGCTCCACATGGGGATGGCTTCTTCTTGAAGGAGTCAAGAATTCAGAAGATAAATCTTTGGTGTAGGCCAGATGCCTGCTGCTTGGCACATCCTTTTCTTTCTTTAGATCAGCTACCACAATATGAAGACATTACATCAACAGAAAAAATTTCCCAATCAACTACCTACCCACACTACAATCCTAATCATTTTTTCTTCTTTTAGGGTGCATTTGAGCTAGCAGACCCTTTACATCATTTTATTTTTGCAAATAGAAAATAAACCTATTCTAAATCTACCCTTATTGCTCCGTGAGATCAGATTAGACTGTTGGTGTCATATGTTTCTCTACCTAAACTATATCTGCTAGGATTATACTGTCTAGCAGATTTCTTCTCTACATTCTAAGACAGAAATTGGAAACAGTCAAGCCAGGATTAGACTGTCTGACTTGCTGGACTTTGCAGAAATTAGAAACAACTAACTACATGCTCACAGACTGAGCTTTATTGATCTTTTCCTACCTACCCTACTCTAACTGAAATATTTACAGTCTAGCTTACAAACAATGTCTTCCAATGTAACCAGTCCATCAAATGATCCCATCGCTGGTCTCTCTTGCTCAATTCCTTGAATAGGCTGGATAGGCAGGGCAGCTCCCACTCTTTTTGTTCCACAAAAATAGCTACAAAAAATTTTCTTTCTGTCTGCATCATGCTGCTCAAAAAGACCTCTGATCCTTCTGAAAATGTTTGCAGGAAATGTGCATAACGATCATGATATGATACCTGGTGATGAATATGTGGCAGGCAGGCTTCAACCAGGATTTCTTCTTCTACCACTGGATCAGGGACATGACTCTCTTGAGGAAGAGAATCTCCCTCATCTTCTTCATTTTCTGAATTGGAGGACTCATCATATATGGCAGCTCTATCCCCCTGGAGCTCTGGTATATTCTTCTCTGAGGTGCTGAGCTCTGTGAGAAGGTCTATGTATTCTTGACCAGAGGCTTGTTCCATTGCTTCCTCTGTTTCAGAAGAAGGCTCATTACTTTCAGCTTGCTCAAGAATCTCTTCTTTACTTTCTTCCTCCTCCTCTGAAAGGAAAGACTGCTTATTTCCAATCTCACTGATGATCTGTGGTAAAGCAGAATGAAGATCCAAAGAATCTTCATCTGCTATTATACTATCATAGCTCTCCCCATCAGTATCATAGATAGGCTGACTGGTTTCATTACTTCTCTGAAATTGCTGGCTCTGATCTTCCTCCCATGAATCTAAGGATGATGGTCCTGCAAGCTCGACTTTCCTTTGAAAACCCTCATTTTCAAACAGATCATAAATAGGGAAATCATAACTGTAAGTAATGTCACCCACCAAACCTTCTGGATTTTCAGCAGGTCTTTCTTCGTCCTGATCTGCAGAGGAGTCTTTCAGATCTGTATCATCAATATCATAAGATGACTGGGCAAGAGTGTGTGTTCTATAAAATATTTCTGAGATGGATTTCTGATTCAATATCTGATCAACCTCCTCTTCTGTCAAAAGAGGGGTCTCCCTCTCATCGTGGACAGAAGAACAACAGTCCAATTTCTCTTGTATTAGCTGATTTGGAGGCGGGATGTTTTCTTGATCTTTTTCTGATTCAGACCAATCCTCATGAACCTAATGATACTCAGTTAGACTACAAGGCTCATGAATGGTTCCTTCTTCCACATCAGATTCTGCATCTTCTATGTGGTCTCTTGTTTCCTGAAAGCAGCGTTCCCTATTAGCCTTTGCTATTAGGTCCTGATTTTCTCTAGTCAGCGTAACACAAGGCACAGGTAAGAAATCAGACAGTTCCTGATCACTTTCCCCTTCATCTTCAATAGATCCTTGGGCATCATACATGTCTTGCTCATCTTCTAGGTCCTGAGTTTGTTCTTGTTCTGGGAGATGCATGGGATGTTCTAAATAATCCTCATTTGCATTCAGATTAGCCATATACATCTTCAGCACTTCACCAAATGTTTCTGTTATTTCACATAATTGATCATACAAAGCATCATACTTTGTATCCCTGTCCATGTTTGGATTCATGCTTTGCAAAGAAGGCTACTGCTTCTTCTCAACCAATTCAGAGTCCTCCACTAGTGGATTCATTAGGTTTTCTAGGAGTTATGGAGTGTGGAGTCACCAGGTGGATGTATATGGATGCTTGAAGCATGATGCTGTCCACCATCAGCAATTAAATGCCAATCTAACTAGAGATCTTGGGTCTTTTGAGTGCCTAAGAATGTTTAAGGTGAAATGCACTCAAGATTCCCCAGCGGAGTCGCCATTATGTTGGGATTCCCATGTTTTGGCCAGATTGGCAAGACCAAAAGATGAGACAACATCAGAACCA
Organism: Pinus albicaulis; assembly: GCA_034641835.2. Classification (NCBI taxonomy): domain Eukaryota; kingdom Viridiplantae; phylum Streptophyta; class Pinopsida; order Pinales; family Pinaceae; genus Pinus; species Pinus albicaulis. The sequence goes on from JAXQQM020079654.1 coordinate 128,816, forward strand.
CTTTTGGGCCCTAGGATCTAGCCCTCCTGGAACCGGAGAGGGATCTCTCCAATAAAAAAAATAATGATATATCTTTGAAGCTTAAATTGAGGTGTTAGGCTAGTTATGAAGCACAAAGGGGGGTTTTAAATGATTTGGTTGGTTGGTTGCTGGGTTGGTCATGAGATCATAGACTGAGAAAGTGATGGGAGAAAAGAAAAAAACAGAAGGATGTTTCAGCAAAAAGGATAGGTCAAGAAAGTGCCATCCATTGGGCTATGGAGTCATGAAAGGAGAATTACTTGCAACAACTAGCCAAGGCTTTCAGAGGGAAAGTCATCTACACTAAATGATCTTTTTAGATAGATGATGGGATGAAACATTAAGGAAGAAAGTGAAAGAAGGAAATCAACCCAATTTCTGTCTATAGATTAGGCCAGAGGTCATTTAACTCCAGACCTACTCGGACACACTCAAAGGCATCTTTCAAAGAAGGGATGAAGGGGAAGCTTATAGATCAGACCAGAGGTCATTTAACTCTAGGTCAGCTTTAGCATGCTCCAAGGAAAAACAAAGATAAGTTTAACAAATAGACCTTAGAAAGGCTAGCTGGTCACACAAGGATCCTAGTGGATAGGGCTAACTTTAATCCCCAGTGTTCCCAAATCTTCCAGCTTAAACCCAACAAGAACATCTAAGGACAGATTCATTTAATCCATACATCAGCTAGTAGGCAATAACATCCACTACACTGGTTAAATTAACTAAAACCAACCCTTAGATAACAAATAAGAAGAAAACATCTAAGGCAAGGAGAGCAGAAGCATAGGGTGCCTAACAAGGGCAAATCCTATGCTAGATTTCTGATGCAAGCCAGTAGAAAAATGAACAACATGAAATGTAATAAACAAAGTAAGAAAAACATCACCAATAGTAATATACCAGGATCCTGTGAAATGTGCTTGATTAATGATGCAAAACTAGTCACATACTCTGAGCTCAATGGCTATTACAGTCCAGACTTCTCCTCCCAGCCTACTACATAACAACTGCTCTGCTAATCCCTCCCAAAACTGCTCTAACATTCAAACTGAATCCCTCTAACTACAATGGCAGCAGCCCAAAAACAACCCTTTACAATTTGATCTTGGGAATTCTTATAAGAGAAGGAATAACAATGGTCGTTGAAAAATTAAATGCAACATTAAATCTCTGAAATAGTAGGAGGGCCGAGGCTCCATGGTTTTAATTTTGAGCTTTTATCTTTTGCGCTTTTCAGATGTAGAAGTGATCTTCATCGGGCTGCAATTTACTTAGGGTATGTCTTTGATTTACTTTCTGTAGCCCTTTGTAGAATTATGGTGAGTAAACTGAGGTGTATGGACAATGGTGGGATCTGCCATACTGTATAACTAATGCACTGGCAGTGTAGGACTGTCGTCAGGGTGGAAATTTCTTTAGGAACATGACGTAGGATAAAAGCTGCATGGGTACTTTGTCCTTGCATGGAGAAAACATTCTGCTGATGTAGAAACCCTGATATACTGATTTTCCGTGTTGTATCTTCTGTGTAATCCATGGGTCTTCAATCTGATGCTTTACCTTTAAATCTCTGAACATAAGGTTTAAATACCTTCGTTTGCGTGCCTTAAGCTCTCTGGTGCTCCATTTAAATCTCTGTCTACAGTCTCTGTGCTTTTAATGGCCTTGGGAAGATTGTACCGATTTTTCAATCCTGTTCTTTAAATGGAAGTCATGTCCATAACCTTCCCAGACTTTGCTCCATAATTTCAGCCTCTGTGCATGGTCTTCTTCGATTTCCCGGTCACTGTAACAGAGACTGTGCATCATGGTGGTGATTTACTATTGATAACCCTGCAAAATACAAACACAGGTTAAGAAAACGATGGAGGGGTCAGATGATGCGGATGACTGCGGGACTGCGAAGAAATGGTGGAGAATGTTGTGGAATGGTGGAGAACAGAGATGGCGCAAGCTTGGCGGAATGCGGAACAATTATACATAAAAACCTTATAAACCTCGAACTTTGAACGAATTCATGCAATAGGATGGTGGAGGTATGGTGAGACACGTGGAGGTGACGTGGCGGGACCGGTTGACAGCGGAATAGTCAACAATGGGGGGAAGACAAATGCGGACCATCCAATCCTAGGAGGAGATCGACGGTGAAACACTACGGAGGGCGATTGAATGTGGACCGTCGATCTGCAAATTAGATCGATGACGGAGATTGACTGGATGGTGCGCCATACCCTGAGTTATCGCATGCACATCTGAGCTAACGATCGCGCATCTTCGGCGAGCGATAGCTGTTGGATGGCCCGCCCCAGATCGGACGGTCCATGGCAATATTGCTGGGCATCCGTGTCCGAAAAATAATGCATGATGGATGGTGGTTAATGCGTGAGGATGGTGGTTTTGAAATAGTATAGGAGGACGTGTGTCGCGCGATGTGTGGAATCGCTGGTTGATGAGAAAATACCGCCAACCGCCTGAAAGCGGTGCGATAGAAACCGCCTGGTTTTTGAACAGTGAAAGCGGGTGGGGACCACTGGGACGGGCGGATTCCACACCGTCGGATCTATACAGATCAACGGTTGAAAACACGCCCGATATGAATGAACTGCGAATCGTCGGATCTGGCAGGTAAATGGACGGTTAAGATGCGGTGAACGGGTTGGGCCATGGGGACAGCGGAGCTTGCAATAGCCGTACGATCAATACTAATCAACAGTTCAACCTTCGCCCAATACATCTTTACGTTAAGTGCTCCTGTGGGCTTGCGGGTGGTTCTAGCGCCCAGGTCACATGAGGGGAAATGGTCCAGGGGCTGGCAGAAAAGGGGCTGAGCCTTATTATAAGGTCGGAAAGTGGGTTTCTAACCTTTTTAATGCATTTCAAGGCCTAAGGAGGTAATGATAGGGAGATTAGAGGGGAAAATGGGAAAAAAAAAAGGCAAGGGTGGGATTTCATGGGGATTTTGGGGAGAATTAGGAGGGTAAGGGGGGATTTAGGGAGAACAAAGGGGACTTTGTCAAAAAAGGGGAAGATAGATAGAAAGAGGCATTCTGCAGAGGAAAAAGGGGGTAAATGAAGGCCTTTAGGAGCACAAGTTTTTGCAATCAGAGGGTCTTTATAAATAGAAATCAGCAGAGGGGATTATCAAAGGCAAAGGCCCAGGAGACTTCAAGGATGATGTGTCTCAGGGCAGATGCATTCCTTGAAGGCTCAAAAAACAATTTAGCCCCCTACTTTTCTTTGTCAAAAATTTGTAGGGGGGCTAACAGATGGCACACTGTTGGAATCAAGAGGTGCCTTTGGGGGATTAGCTACACTTTGGTCAACTAACACATGGCATAAAAAAGGCACTGTATTAAATCAAGTCTGGCTCAAAAATTTATTAGAAAACAACAGAAATCAACAGAAATTAGTAGAGAATCATTGTGTACAATGTGTACAGCCCAAATCACTACAGAGAAAAAGAGTTATGCTGGAATTACTTAAAGGAAGATATTAACAATGAAGAAAAAAATAACATCATAATGGGAGGAGACTTTAATCTAATCCTACATTCGAATGAGAAAAGAGGAGGTTGTTTTGGGGATGATCCATTCAAAAGATAGCTTGAAAACGTAATGCAAGAACAGGAACTGGTGGACATAATGCCAAAGAATAGCAGATATACATGGAATAACAGGATAATAGGAAAAGGCAATATTATGGAAAGGCTTGATATGATTTTAGTAGCTGTCACACTCCTCTCACAATTTTCCTCAGCATCTGCTAATGTGCTCACCTTCACTGCATCGGATCATTATCCTATCACCCTTACACTTGTTGATTAGCACCCTCTTGGGCTCATTCCATTCAAGTACAACCCACTATGGAACGAAATTTAGGTCGCAAATCAGATGGTGTGAAATTTGTGGCTTCAACACATTGAAGGATCGCCAATATTCATATGGGAGACCAAACTGAAAAAGACAAAACATGCTTTAAAATATTGGGAGAAAATTCATTATAAGGAACCTGATAAGATCAAAGTAGAAATTAAAGTGAAACTGAAGGATGTCTATTCCACTATAGACTCTCAAGGCCCAAGTCAAGACATCCTTAATCAGGAAAATGACCTCTAGTGGCAGCTTCATCGTATAAATAGGAAAGAGGAGGCGAAATGGCGCCTTAAATCTAGAAACTTATGGCTCCAAGTTGGTGATAAAAATACAACCTTCTTTTACAAGAAATCCACTGTGCGCAAAGCTAAAAACAACATTTCTTCCATCAAAGATGAAACAGGGAATATACAAACCGATCAAAAAGAAATAAAATGAGTTGCAACTGCGCATTTTAAAGACCTCCTCATTGAGATCAGCATGCCTAAAGATTACTTGGACCTGCTTCAGTACCTCTCGCCTCTGATCACTGAAGAGATTAACAACTCACTCAACAGAGAAATAGCAGAAGATGAGGTCGAAAATGTTATTTGGACCATGCACTACGATAAAGCCCTAAGACCAGACGGGTTTCTGATATCTTTCTATAGAGCTTATTGGGATCTCATTAAAAAAGACCTTATGAAAATGATACAGTGGGCACATCTGAAAAAAATAAAATAAAATTGGTGGATATACTAACTCTACCTTCCTAGCCCTTATACCTAAGAAAATAAACCCTTTACCTTTTCTAGATTCATACCTATCCCTCTTTGCAATGTCTCATACAAGCTCATCACAAAATCTTGGCCACTCGCCTCAAGCCTCACATGAAAAATATCATCTCGGAGAACCAAGGAGGATTCATATCTCAATGATAAATCTCTGACTCTATCCTCCTTGTTCAAGAAGCTATCCATTTCAGCATATCTTGAAATGAAAAAGGCTTCATCCTAAAGCTAGATCTTTCCAACGCATTTGATAGGGTCAGACACTCCTTTCTCTTTGCTGATCTACAAAAATGGGATTCGATCAAAGCTTTCTTGACTTCATCAAATCCTGCATCTCTGGGCCCTGGATATCTCCACTCATATACGGAAGACCAGCTCCATACTTCCAATCCACAAGAGGACTTCGGTAAGGCTGCCCCCTCTCTCCCTACTTGTTCATTCTTATGGCAGAATCCTTTAGTAGAGCTCTGGATCATATGAGACGGGTGGGTCTCATAACAGGTGTAAAATATGGCAATGGAGTTCGAAATATGAATCATTCCCAATTTGCGGATGACACTTTGTTAATGGGAGGAGCATCCAATATTATTGAACATCATTTTAAAAATGCATTGGATAAATTTATGCTCTTCTCTGGAGGCCTGATCAACCACATCAAAAGCTGTGTCTATGGCTGGAATGCTTCTAGCCAATATTTGCACAACATTGCCAATATCTTTGGGGTACCTTGTAAGCAAAATTGGGATCATTTTACTTACTTAGGTATGTCGGTAAGTATCAAATATTTGAAAGCTGAGGTCTGGAATGTTACTATTGATAAAATGAAGAGGAAAGTTCATCAATGGGGCTCCTCTTGGCTCAATCTCACAGGTCATCTCATTCCTCTTAAATTTGGGTTATTTTCCCTTCCCCTATATCAATTCACTCTTCTGCAAGCCCCTGTGAGTTTTCATATTAAAATTGGAGCAATCATCAGACATTTCTTATGGCAAGGAGGAAAACATGACAAAAAAAATATAATCTCGTCAAATGGAATCAAGTAATACAAGATCATGAGCATGAAGGCATTGGAGTTCACTCTCCCAAACTCATGAATAGAAATTTTGGAGGGAAGATTGTGTGGAGATTTATCAATGGGAACTAGACTTGGTGGAAAAAAGTGTTGAAAGTAAAATATTTAAATTTTTCCTGGCAGAAAATCTTGCAACAAGAAATCCCCAATAAACCCTGTTCCAAAATCTGGTCTTCACGTAAAAAAGCCATCGCTCTTCTAGCTCAAAATATTTCAAAAGTTCCGAAAGGAGGAAACACTATTAATATTGGAATGGATCAGATTATGGGAAAAATTCCCATCATGGATAGGCTTGATACTTAGAACATTCTCCACTACTACAGCAACATGGGCCTCAAATTTCTGAGTCAATTTTCAAAATGGGATACACAAACCCAAATGTGGATTGGATTGAACTTCCCGAACATTCCTCCTCACCTCAAAGATGAGCTCAGAAATTTGTAATCCCATCTACATGGATTAGCTCATATTAAAAAATATAGCATCGATGGATTCCATTTGGACCCTTCAGGTAATGCCTACACCATCAATTCATCATATCATTACCTATGCAAAGAGCATTATCCAGCGACAATCTGGCCAGTATGGAAGACTGTCTGGCAGTTAGAAGCAATTCCTAAGATAAAATTCTTTATCTTGATTATGTTGAGAGGTAAAGTTCTAACTTTAGAAAACCTCAAAAAAAGAGTCGTTATAGGACCTTCTATTTTCCCAAACATTCAAAATGCAGAGGAAAAAATCTCTCATCTCTTCATCTGGTGCCCCTTCGCCATACACTGTTGGATAGAGCTCACCAATTATTTTCAACCCAATAGCACTCCTCCGAGCTCGGTATCTGAGATGCTTCTTTCTTGGAAAACTAGTTTTCCTTGTAAAAATAAGAAGAACAAAATATCATGGAGGGTTTGGAACACTCTACCATATGTGGTCTTGTGGAATATATGGCTCTCCTGGAAAAAAAATATTTTCAGAGGCAAAGATCCATCCTACAGGAAACTTTGTAATAAAACTTGGAGTCTAACTCTTGAAGCTATTTCTGTTAAAAGAGATTACATGATTGATCCTAATGATATGTGTGTGGAGGAAAATATATTCCTTCGTGACCTTTTGATTAGAAGAAATAAGAGTAACCCCTCACCTAAAACTCATTGCAAATCCGATATCATCTGGAAAATTTGACTCAGAGAGAAGGAATTCAGGGATTGGATCAAGGACAGTGGTAGGCCCACTCTATTTTTTGACGGTGCTTCGAAATCCAATCCAGGAATAGCTGGGGCTGGTGGCAGCATAATAAATGAAAATGGGGATCCTCTCTTAACATTTGAATGGAGTCTGGGCTCTCTATCTAATAAAAGAGCAAAGGCTCTCGCTCTATTTCAAGGCTTAGTCCAACTGAAGAAGCTCAAAATAAAAAAACGCCATGATACTTGGAAACTCAGCAATCATAATTCATTTTATGGTTCACAAATGTCCTGTCACCAATGTAGCTCATGACCAAGTAATCAGCATATTGTGTATCCTCTTACAAGAAATGAAAGAAGTCTCATTCTTTCACATCCTTCGTATCCACAACAGAGAAGCATATCTTTTGGCAAATCAAGCCTGCGCCCGATCTCTGGGTCAATTGATGTGCAACAATTCTATGTATCAAACACCCTTGCCTTAATCATGATCTTCACTGCAAAAAGATATATTTTTATCTCCAACCCTAGCATTTCTGACTTCTCTTGTGTCAATTTTACACCTTATTGTTCCATTCCCATGACCCATTCACCTTGGACTTCACACAACAAGGCGCCTCCTCATCTGTGCATTTCTATTTATTCCACGATCCCATGCCTTCTGCATCATCCTCTTTATTTCCTTGAATGTTTAGCCTCTTCTTCACAGCGATCAACGCCCCTCCTGATCTCTACTCCTGGGTATAGCAGTGGATCGTAGAGCCCCTGTGTTTGTTTGCAGGTTGGTGCAGTCTTCTAGCTTCGTCTTCGACCTCTTTGGCCTCGACACTCTCCAATCAGCATGGCTGAAAGTGAAAACTATTTTCACTGCATGGATTTGCAGGCAGAGATCGAACAAATTCATGCTCACCAGAAGACTATCAACACAAATCTGAAGGATGATGTTAAAGCCCTTGAGGACAGGCACTAGGCTGATGTTAACTTGTTTCTCTCAAGGGTCTCTTCTCTTCAAGCACAGTTCGAAAATCTTTCAAACAAGTGCGCTCATGCTGAAGAATCGATTCAAATCCTAAAATACATGATAGAAAAATGCACTTCCCCTAGTAATAGTTCCAAAAACATAAGGAATGCGAGGAATGATGAAAATCTCGAGAACTCTACTACACGCCAAATCAGCCACATAATATTTCCTAATCTACCTCTCTCTCCTCAGCATGACTTTTAAATATGTATTACTTCTTTCACAGTTTGTCCGTATCTATAAATTTTCAGTATTTTTGTTCCTCTCAAATATTAGAATCAAATGAAATGTAATACATAGTTGTAGTTGCTCCCTTCACTGCACAACAAGCAGATTTTCATGTAATTTTGGATCTTTTTCTCGCTTCTTCTTTTTGGAATACAAACTAGCAATTTATTTTGTCAAAAAAAAAAAGATAAAACTTTCACTATTTTATCATCCTATCTAGTCATGACTGGCCCACCACTCCCGGAAGACCCATCACGAGCTCAAGCCATTTATTTTAACCCTAACTTGTCACCCATTTTTTCACCATGTCTTGCCTTTTGGCCCAAATCCTCTATTTTTTTTACTTACAAAATTCCAAACTACCACCTAAACCTACCAATCAAATAACTTTGTTGTCTCTTCCATAATACTCTCAAACATTGATTGTTTCTGTAGGCCCTTTGGATAGTCAATTATGTTGGATCTTAGGTCTTCAATATAATAAGCTTATCATAGATCCTATATTGTACTTGGTGATCCCTATTTCTAAGTCTCTGTCCAAAGTCCAAGTCCAAGAAAGCCCCCATTAGGTCACCTAAGGTTTCACTAAGTCATAGCATGGATTTGCTGCCCAACAAGTCATGTCATCCTACATGAAGAGATTGTATTCAAAGAGTAATAAAATCAAGCAATTTGATCCAAAGTCATTCAAGAAAAGCCTCCTTGGCTTAGAGCACAAATACTGCAAGGGACATCAGCCCTTGTTCACATTTCTACAATGAATAGCCAAGGTGGCCAACAAATTTGTTCTCACCAGAAGACTATCAATGCAAATCTGAAGGATGATGTTAAAGCCCTTGAGGACAGGCACTAGGCTGATGTTAAATTGTTTCTCTCAAGGGTCTCTTCTCTTCAAGCACAGTTCGAAAATCTTTCAAACAAGTGCGCTCATGCTGAAGAATCGATTCAAATCCTAAAATATATGATAGAAAAATGCACTTCCCCTAGTAATAGTTCCAAAAACATAAGGAATGCGAGGAATGATGAAAATCTCGAGAAGTTTACTACACGCCAAATCAGCCACATAATATTGCCTAATCTACCTCTCTCTCCTCAGCATGACTTTTAAATATGTATTACTTCTTTCGCAGTTTGTCCGTATCTATAAATTTTCAGTATTTTTGTTCCTCTCGAATATTAGAATCAAATGAAATGTAATACATAGTTGTAGTTTCTCCCTTCACTGCACAGCAAGTAGATTTTCATGTAATTTTGGATCTTTTTCTCGCTTCTTCTTTTTGGAATACAAACTAGCAATTTATTTTGTCAAAAAAAAGAAGATAAAATTTCACTATTTTATTGTCCTATCTAGTCATGACTGGCCCACCACTCTCGGAAGACCCATCACGAGCTCAAGCCATTTATTTTAACCCTAACTTGTCACCCATTTTTTCACCATGTCTTTCCTTTTGGCCCAAATCCTCTGTTTTTTTTACTTACAAAATTCCAAACTACCACCTAAACCTATCAATCAAATAACTTTGTTGTCTCTTCCATAATACTCTCAAACACTGATTGTCTCTGTAGGCCCTTTGGATAGTCAATTATGTTGGATCTTAGGTCTTCAATATAATAAGCTTATCATAGATCCTATATTGTACTTGGTGATCCCTATGTCTAAGTCTCTGTCCAAAGTCCAAGTCCAAGAAAGCCCCCATTAGGTCACCTAAGGTTTCACTAAGTCATAGGATGGATTTGCTGCCCAACAAGTCATGTCATCCTACATGAAGAGATTGTATTCAAAGAGTAATAAAATCAAGCAATTTGATCCAAAGTCATTCAAGAAAAGCCTCCTTGGCTTAGAGCAAAAATGCTGCAAGGGACATCAGCCCTTGTTCACATTTCTACAATGAATAGCCAAGGTGGCCACCGGCAATAAGAAGAGGTAAGGTAACAAGATTTAATCATCACCAGGAGGCAGACATAAACAAGACAAAAGCAACAGGCCTATAGGTAAAATAGAATCAGGGTTTGTTTTGGTTGATTAACAAAACAGTGGTGACAAGCAAGAAAAAATCTCAGAGATTACAAGGACAGAAGCCACATGTCTAGGGTTTTGCCAAAAATAGCATTTCTTCACCTACACTAAAAGGAGAAAAGACAAAGAGTATCAGTTTAAAAGGGATCATCTTACCAAAGGGTAAAAAACAGAGTTTTTTAAAATAAGATCAAAGGTTGGGCATAAGTTATTATCAAAACGGCCTAAGAAGCAAGTGTGCCCCTGGTTTTCATCTCAGCAGCAGACCCCCAACAAAGGCTTCCTTTTCAAAAAAAATTTCTACAAAATATGACAGAGACATAAGTAAACATTTTTGCCAAAAAAATGTCAAAAGTGTGTGTTAGCCACCTATAAAATTTGTTATAGCAAAAGGTGGCTAAGATTTTTTGAGCCTTCAAGGAACAAATTTTATTACTAAAAATTATTGGCTCTTGAAGACTCTTGAAGGCCTCATGCCTCTGTCCAAATATTCATTGCTGTTTTCATTTTATACTAAGAAATTCTGCTGATTTCATGAGAAAAGACTGCTACAAAATCATCATTTTCCCCCTCCCCGCACTTGAAAATAGCCTTCATTTGCTCCCCTTTTTTCTCCATAAAACTCCTTTGTTTTCATGATTCCTCTTCTTCCCCTCATGAAAATCACTTTTACAAAGTTAAAGACTCACTCTTTAACCTTACCGAAACCCCCAAATCCATTAAAAACTCTAAAAAAAAGTCATAATTTTTTTTTATTACTAAGGACTCAAGCCCCCTTGGGCTAAGTCCTAACCACTTCTCCCACATGCCCACACACTGGAACCAAGCGCTAACCCTGTTTGGCGCTCATCGCATCGGAAAGATCCAAGTGCGCAAGTCTTTTGCCATGTTTCGAAAGTTCCGATGTGATTAGCCTTTGTATTTAAAACCCTTGATCATATTATTTTTCATATAAACCGTAGGCCCGCCTTCCGCACTTAAAACCTTGAAAAATCCATTCTCGATCCATTTTTTCCTTTGTAAATACAAAAAACCATCTATCCAAAGTTTTGATCTAAAAAACCAAAACCACGTGGTTAAATGAAAATGGTTAGATTAAAAAGACCGATCGCGCAATCGCATCAGAGAAAAATATAATGGGTTGATTGAAAGACCCGCATCAAAAGTTCCGATGCGATTGGGTCATATATATAAACTCTGCCCCCTGCCTTGCTGCTCCATATAACTTTCACCCGGGACCAAGTGTTAAAGATCTCAGGGACTTAATCGCATCGCAAGATTCCAGTGGGTTGATTGAAAAGCCCAAGCCTGAGGCTCCGATTGCGATTGGCCCTTTGTTATGAAAAGCCCCGGGCCCATCATATTCCATAAACCCATGGCCCCGCAAATGGGCACCTTTTCATATATACATTTTTCCGCCCCGATCCACCAAAACCTTTGTTTTATTTAAGTTTTTGGGGTTTTTGAATAATATAAGGGTTTTCCGTCGGTTCTTTCTAAAAAATAATCCCCGCCATTGATCGTAAGCCAATCAAATGGCCAGTGCTCAATCACATCAGAGTTTTTCATCGCATACCTTTGTTTTCTCCCTCCGATCATCCATTCCCCTGATTCATTCCCCACCGTTGATCTGATCCTCAAATTGACGGCCAGCGCTTAATCGTATCGCATTTTTACATCGAGGCCAGTTGAGTGTTGCCTCCGATTGCGATCCTTTGATTGAATCTGGACTGTCCACGTGTCTAGATCGGACGGTCCAAAGTCACTCCGACTCGTTCATTTCCCCGCTCTTCTTTAACCTCCTCTAAATAAATCTCCACCGTCGGATGATTACCATCCAATGGCCACGCTCCTCCCCGAAGCCTCCAAAGAAGTTAAACCTAAAAACGCAGGATTTTCTAATATTTAGTGTATTTTGTAGGGATTAATGGTTTTCCATTTGTTCGAAAGAAATGCCGAAGGCCGGGAAAGAATTTTCCCGTGCCTTTGATTTATCAATGGAGACCATTCGCAAGGGTCAGATTCAACGTTTTATCAATGCTTCATGGGCATTGATGCCTTTAAAGCCCAGCGTGGCCCTGCACATCGACAAGAGACTGTTTTATTAAAAACACAGTTTAAAGAGTATCAGTGTTGAAGACAGAGCACAACAGAAATAGAAGATTGAAGACAAATTTGGGAATCACGACCAAGAATGATTATCAAAAGCCTTATTCCCAGAGTTAAAAAACAATTAAAGAAAATCATAAGTGTTTAAAATACAGAAAGGCCTCTGCGGCCTCAATTGAGGCGAATTGATTCCTTAGCTACCATAAATGCCACCTGTGCCTCAAACCATTCAAACAGAGGCCGAAGTTATTGATCCAACAAAGATATTTGCCTCAGCGCAGCCAAAGATTAAATTTTGCCAGAGAATTCAATGAAAAAAATATCTGCAGAGTTACTCCAACATAACGCAGAGCCTCAAAGTCAACAAAAGCTCCCATCGAGCTTAATCTTAAATGAAAAACAGTTAATATAGACAGACCACCTGTAAACTTTTCCATCGAGCCCCTCAAAGGCCGAGAAGTCTTGAATCTATATTAATTGTTCTAAGAGATCTTTTATCAGATCTCACCTCCTCATTCTTCTATAAATACCTCTGTAGAAGATGAGAAACGGTTGGTTGCAGAACTTCAAAATACATTTGAGCTTAAACTTATGATTTTAAATAGTGTTCACTGGCCCTTGGAGCTCTGCTTGTGATAGATTAGTTAGGATGAATAGTGAAGATGATTGCTGAACTGAAACATTGGACTTGAAGACTGTAACTGGTTTGACATCAATAACAAGTTGTTTCTTGGGATCCTGGTCTATATCATTAGTGAAGTGCCCCTCTCTTTGTTATTGTTTTCCTTCTATGTATGTCATATTGTTCACTATTCTCTGATAAAGAACAACATTTATAGAGTTAGGAGCTACTGTATATCAATAACCTTCCCTGACTGAAAAGCTTTATCTCAATGTTTTCCTCCAATTTGTTTATTTAAGAATGATTTAATACCATTTAAGCAGTTAGGAATGATGGAGTTCCCTCGTCCTACTGTTTTCTTTAAACACTGCTCTTGAAAGTCATTTTCCTTATTTTCTTATTAAAGTTAGACTAGAAAGTGATGGTTTGCCCTATTTCTAGCTTCTATTCTCCAAAAGAAGATTCTGAAAGTTTCCCTTGGTGTTGACTGAAAGCAGACTAGGTTTAAAAGCACTTTATCTGATCTTAAGTTACAATATGTCCTCTCTTATATGTTTTCACACTTTCTGAAGGTAATTATGCAGATTAGTGGATTGTTTGTCAATTAAGCTGCTTTAATACAACTTGCCCAAGAAGTTTATGGTTAGCCCTGTTCTTTGTTGGTTTTAAACAGTTACTTAAAAGGCTTTTCTTGTTTGGACTGACTATAAATACTTTGTGAAATTATTATTAGTTTCCGCCCCTCCAACACTTTAATATTTCCATTCCATCATTTTAATCTCAATAATCTTGTGATATAGATGACTTGCCCCTTGGATCACTCTTGATGTTGTTGCTCAATTAAAGCCCTGTTATGACTCCATAGCCCAATGGACTAAAAACCAGCGTTATATCTATCTTTTTAGCCATAGCTGTTCTATTCACTTGCAACTTCTCACCTTTGAAACTTTTTTCACTTAGAAATTTCTCCTCAAAATAATAATCATGCTCAATCATCCAAAAAAAAATAAAACCCTTGGCCTTCATAACTAGCCTAATATCATTACCCAAAAAAATTCAAAGACAAATCCATCTTCGCACTCATTGGAGAGATCCCTCTCCGGATTCAGGAGGGCTAGATCCTAGAATCCCAAAGTTGGTTGAAACGATGTTTCTCCCTGAGATCTGACTTTGCCAATCTTGCTAATTATAGGGAGCTAACAGTGTGTTTCATAATATCAGTGAAAAGGCACACTAAAAATATAGGGGACATTAAATTTGCAAAAGTGGGTTTTATATTTTAAAAAATTACTTTTCAAAACAACTATAAAAGGTCACTTGAACCTTTCCCATGCATCATTTGCTGTTTTACAAAGTGAAGAATCCATTGGAAGATTTTTTTCAGGCTTTTCACGCCAAACTGTAAAAATTTTGGGCATTGCGCACCTGGGCTTCAGTGCTACGCACAGGAGGGAGGTGAGCAGTGTAAAAATACACCACGTTATGTGCTCAGAGATCGGTGCTACACACCTGACCCGGCGCTAAGAACAGGCCCAACAAGGACCAGAAACACCTAAGACACCACCCAATCTGCCCGGTGCTATGCACAGGCGTTGCACACAGGCACTGCGCACAGGCGCTACACTACGGTCAGACTTCTCCACATTTTCTCAAAGAGCTCCAAATTTGAAATTTTGTCTTCAAAATTTCTGCAAGCAGAGCCTAAGGTTGGTGAAATTTTTTTCTCCTCCCAAGCTTTCCTTTTTTCTAAAAACAAGGAAGTCATCCATAGTCAAAGTTAGACCAAACGATAGACTATATAAATATCAATTATTTAGTATTTTAGTTAGGGTTTGCAAGTGAAATTTGTTTTGAGTACAAAAAGAATATTGGGTAACTATAGGCTAACCTCCAACCCCAAGTGCAAGCTCTAAAAAATCAGTTTCACCTTATCCTTCGTTTTACAAAGAGTTGACCTAAAAACCACTAAAAACACCTAGTTTGCCCAAAAACCCTCAAGAAAAGTCCAAAGGTCCTACTACTGTTTTTGGACCAGTCATCATGTCAGAGGGAGATAGTCACACCAGTAGTGATGAGAGTCATACTCCCACCAAGATAAAACATTATAGAGGAAAAGAAAAAATATTTGAGCCCCTTTACACCACTCCAATCACTTCATCTCCTTTGATCATTTCAAGCTCCCAGGATGTAGGGTGCTACAAATTTTGTGAGAGGGTCAAGCAAGTCAGCAGCCATTCAAACTTGACTAGATTGTTCGTTTGTAGCTTACAAAACCATCAAGTCAATCTGGTAGGGGTGCAATTTGAGCTCTCATCTGAGATCATTTCCAAAGCAAAAGGTATACCAAACATTGGTGAGGTATGGTTCAAACAAAAGAAGCTGGAGTTAAGTTATTATGGGCCCTATTTGAAACCCAACTATCAACAAAATTGTAAGACTGTTTTCCCTTTTTCCCATTTTCTAGAGAGGTACGCTGCATTGATGAGGCAGATTATCAGTTTTTTCACATGTGAGGGGAGATACTCCCAGATCTAATCATATCATATAAGGTTGCTGATGCATTTTACAAGGGTCAATATGATGAACCTACCTTACTACCTTTTCCAAAGCATTGATGAAATGGCCTCAGTTGTCAAGAAGAAAATATATGACCACCAAATTCCAAGCCTCTTTCACACTTCCTGATCAAAATGATTGTCCTATACCAGCTAGAGCAATATGGAATATCTTGGGAAACCTTCATCTCACATGTACTATTTACAAACCCTCAGGCCTTCATCTAACAGAACTTGCCTTCCACTTCACAACCATCTACCTCCACACATCCATCATCTCCCCATGTGCCTTCTCCACAAAGAATTTCACCTCTTACCTCTTCCCCTAAATTGCCAAGTGAGGGCGTTGACAGTAGCCCTAGTGAAGAAAAAATAGAAGGCAGCAGTCAGGAGAAAACTGAGACAGATAATGATGGACAAGAAAGGAGCAATGGAAAAGAAGATGAAAATGAAGAAATCAGTGAAGAGGAGGGAAGTAGCCTTGAAGAAAGTAGTGATGGAAATGATGAAATTAGTGAAGGCAACCACAAAGATGAGAGTAGTGAGCCCGATGAAGAGGAAAACAAAGATGAATGTAGTGGGAAAAATGGTTCAGAAGAGCAGAAAAATGATGAGGAAGAGCAACCAAATGATGAGGAAGAGTAGCCAAATGATGAGAAAGAGTAGCATGATCAAGAGGACAACCATCAAAGTACACCAGAGAGTCAAGGAAAGAGTCATGATAGTCATGACAGTAGTCATGACTGTCTTGACAAAAATCATTCCATGGATGACAAAGAAAATCAGAGTGAGGCAAGTGCAGAAGATATCAGGCAAATTAAAAGTCAAAATGATGATATCACTACCTTTGAAACTTCCATTGTTACCCCTCTCACATGCACATATCACAGAGGTAGAAGAAATGTGTTTGTTGCCTCTAAAAAGAAAAGGGCTATCTCTTCTCAAACAGTCAAAACATTGGACGAAGGCAAAGAAAAAATGGAAAAATTTGAGCAGAAGGTACAAGTAAGAAGGAGCAAAAGGATCAAAAATACTTCTTAAGGGCCTCTTTTTGTTGATCTAGACAATGATAATGAGGACCAAAGGATAAGTACTAAGTTGCTCCTCTTAGAAAAGGATGCCCAGCTTCAAGAATGGGAAAACAACTTTGAGAGGGCACAAAGGGTCATATACTATTATAAATAGGAGCATAAAAATTTCAAAGAGGTGAAGAGGGGCCTTGTCTTGTAGAAGAAAATGGTCAAACACAATGCAAGGAAGAGCATGCTTGCTAATGCCAAACTAAAGCAAGCCCTCATGGAGCTAGAAGAGATAAAAAGGAACAAAATGCATGATAGCATCAAGATCTTTCCTAATGCTACTCAGCATGTATCTAAAACCCCTTGAGAGTTCTACACACCAATTTTGAGGCAAATCCAGAAACTTTTTGTTTTTTCCAAATTTTGACCCCTAGGAGTGCAACACCCTAGGCGCTACGCAAACAATTGGGGCATCCTCAGCTATTGGAGTTTACATTTTTGGATTTTTCACATCACCAACAGTCTACCCACAAAATTTCAGGTGAATTGGAGCATTCCCCCCCCCCCCCCCCCCCTCAAAAGGTCAATAAAAACCTCAAAATTTACCTTTCTACCTTTCTTTTAGGCCTGGCGCTGCGCATAGAGCAGTCATGGGAGATTTGATTTTTGAGCAGGTAAATTGCATCCATTCAGCACCAATCAAGTATTTTTGAAAGTAGACTCATCAAGCTTTCCAAAAAGCCATCACGAGGCCAAATACGATGCTGGGAAGGCATCCAAAACTCGGCTGCAACAGACCCTATTTTTTCTGAAATGGCGCTACGCACAGAGAGAGCCTTTTGCCAAAATGTTAACAAAAGACACGGATTAATGAAAAATTGGTTTTTTAATATTTTTTTGGGAAAATCACTCCTGATTTGATTAGGGAGTTATGTTTTGATGTTTTTCATTTATTATCTGATCTATAATGTGTCTTGGGCCTTGTATGGTCATTAAGCACCTTTATGACATTTATGGCTAAATTAGGGTTTTTGGAAGCCTCTTAGGGTTTCCACCTCCTCATTTTATCCATAAATAGAGCATGAGGCTCTTATGTATTAGTTGGATTTTATGACTTATGCTGAAGCAATACATAGTCTCTTGGAGTTTTTGATAACAATTTGATGTCTTGGAGCTCATGCATGCCTAGGTTTTCTTGTTGATGGAGAGAGGCTGTTTATAGGATCCATAAGCTTGGTTGATGGTGAAGTTTTCTTATGTTCATGTTTTCTAGTTTTCCATTATGTTTTCCATCTTGCTATTTTGTAGCAGGACAAATAATTTAGATTAAGAAATGTTTTCTAATGGCACCTTAATTCTATTTGTCCTTCACTACCTCAATGTTTTCTTCTATTGAGATATGTTAGGGAATCCATCTCTTGCTCCCTAAGAAGTTCTTAGCTTGTCCAATTCTTGAATGGTTTAGATTAGTCAGTGTCAAGTATGCTTTATGGCTAGCCCTGCATATTGTTGCCACTGAAATAATCTGTTCTTGGAATCACCTCTTTAAAAGCATCTTTGCCAAGGTTTATCAAAGAATTTTGTTTCAATCATGCTCTCTGCCTTTAATTAGCTAAATTTGTTTCAAGGAAACTCCATAGTTGTAACTTTAGATGTTCAAGGTTTTCTCTCCTTCTATGGTTATGGCTACTTGTGCATCTTAAATGTTTTTCTACTCTTAATGATGAAATCTATAAAAGTTAAATACGTTTCTTGCCTTTCTATGTTTCATCTAAATGTTTGTCTTGGTTGATTATCTACTTTTAGTGTGAAATCGAATGGATTAGGTTTTTCTTATACCTTTGATTCTCTTGCTATGCTCATAAATCTTCTAACTCTCTCAGTTTACAAGTACATAAAGGATTTAGTTTTTCCCCTTTATTAGCTTATTTTTCTCAAGCTTAATGTTCACCTCATGACCCTTCACAATATTAAGAGATCCACCAACCAAGTTAAAATTTCCCTGCAAATTCTCTTGAAACCATTGATGAACTTATCATGAACTTGTTAGACTCCATTTCCCAATGACTTAAAATTATCCCTTGTTTTCTATCTAAATCTATCTTAACATCACAACCAACCAAAAACAATCAAAATACCCTGGACTTAACATCTAGCCTAAAATCAACCCAAACCAGAAAACAAGTTCACATCTTTGCATCTACTAGAGAGATCCCTCTCCAAATCTAGGAAGGCTAGGTCCTTGGATACCAAAGCATGGTTTGATGTTACCCCTGTCCATTTGTATCTCAATAAATCTAGAAAATTATGGGGACCTAACATAATGGCGATCACGGTGGGACTCTGAGTGATAAACAAACTTAGACTTCCCTAAACCTTTCAAAAAACCTTAAGAGTACTATCTTGTGGATTTACCCCACCGCTCACACCAACATAATGGTGATCATGATGGGACAGAGCTCATAGTAGCCTGAAAATTTCTGACAGACTCATATACATCCCCAGTTTGACTTAAAAAATCAACTCATATCCAAGAGTAGAAACTAATTGCTTCACCATCCTAGCAAGATGATGACTCAGCTAGAGGATACTCATTGAAACCTTAAGGCTGCATAAAGAAACTCAAAAGCCCAAAATACTCCCTAGATTGATTTTTATCAAAAATTGGTGGTGGACCATTGTATACATATCCTAAAAATTTCAAAAACATCCATCTGGCGACTCTACTAGCCTCCAGTAGGCCTTTTTTTATCTCACTAGTCCCATATTTTTTTTTTAGGATTGTGTCAAATCAGTTTTTAAGGCCTAGTTATACCTTGTGTGAGTAAATAAAACACTAAGAGAGGTTAGCCTTCCAAAAAATAGTCCCAACTCTTCAGTCTCTCTGATTTTCTAGTAAAGAGATCTGGCTTCACACAGGAT
Source organism: Pinus albicaulis (assembly GCA_034641835.2). NCBI lineage: Eukaryota > Viridiplantae > Streptophyta > Pinopsida > Pinales > Pinaceae > Pinus > Pinus albicaulis. The sequence goes on from JAXQQM020079654.1 coordinate 148,225, forward strand.
CAATACCAGATCGCACCCGGACCCAAATCCTCCTACCGTAGTTGATGACCCAGAAAATATTTTGTGGAAAAATTCTAAAGCTGGAAACTCACCCACTGTTAGGACCATTCATAGAGAAATTTCTACACCAGAACACCTTACAATTTCACAAGATCCTCAGTTTGTCTTGCACCATACCAAGAATCTATTTAGGACCAAGTCACAAAGTAGGGTTGACCAAACTCACCTTGACCCCATAGATTTGTAGAAAAGCTCCAGTAGAGAAGCTTATCCTTCCACTCCACCTGAATTTTAGCTTCTCCATCACTTCAGCCCTTTTTAGCTCAAATCCACTCAGAATCAGTTCTCCGATCCAAGTACCTCAGCTACACCCATGCATACCACCACTGTGCAAACCACCTCACTTCATCCTACTTCACCTCTCAAAAATCCTCCCCTTGTAAATAAGCCCTTATTTCCCTTTCCTCCCATCATGGCAGCCTGGTATGTTCCACTGGCTGTACAACAACCACTATTATCTTTGCCAAATGAATATCAGTCCAAGATCCCTCACTTCTTTGGGACTAAATCCATCACTGCTAAAAAGCATGTAGATAGAATTAATGATGATTTTGACTACATGGAGATAGAAGAAGAAACCATAAAGATGAGAATTTTCGCTCAGAGCCTAGGGGGAGAACCCAAGAAATGGTTTAAAAAATTACCTCCCAACAACATACATGATCTCCCTACCCTCTACCAAACCTTTGTGAACAAATGGGAAATCAAGAAGAACCCCCTTCAAATTCTTTCCGAGTATAAAAATCTTAAAAGGAATCTGGGAGAAAGTGTTCATGACTACTCCACTAGGTTTAACAATGTTTACAATGCCCTCCCACCTCACATAAAACCTCCCCTAGGCTTAGGATTAGTAAAATATCCCGAAGGCTTTGATGTTGATATGGCCTATCAACTAAGGGAGAGAGATTACCTAACTCTGGAAGACATGTAAAAAGGGGCTATGAGTGTAGAGGCCAATTTAATTGAGAAAAGGGAAGGATGAGATCAGAGAAAAGGGTGACTTATAAAGATGACACAACACCTACAACCTCCTCTTCTGACACCAAACTTGAATCCATCATTAGGAAAATGGAGAGGATGATGGAAAAAAATAGTTTAAATGAGAGAACACCTCCTAGAGAAAATCAAGCCAATCTTCAAAACAAGAATAGGAGTCAAAATTTTAGAAGAGACCCTCCTCAGGTCAGACAAAGAGAGAGTGACCAACAAACCAGCCCTCCTTTCCAAGACAACTATGTAGATGAAGAGGAAAGAGAGCCTGAGTAGTTGGAAGAAGACCATTTAAATGTCATAGGTTCAGATGATGAGGACAACACCTTCCTTACTGAAGAAGAACAAAGGATTTTTTCTTCAAAACCAAACAAGAAATCATATGAATATTCTGAAGACTATAGAATAGGATTTGAGAATGCCATTATTGAGGTCCATAGGAAATATGACCTTAGGAATAAAAAGAATCAAGATGTTCCTAAAACAAATCAGCCAAACACTGCTGTAAGAAATACCTCTGAACATATTCCTAAAAAGACAGCTAAAAACACAAATACTATGGCTAAGAAAGCTGACCTAAACAAGCCAAAGAGTAGCCAACCTAGTAATGATTCAAGCTACCCTAGTACTTCAAATAGTAGCCCTGTAAAAACATTTCTATCCAAACCATTAAATCAGAATCAACAAATCAAAAATGTAGAATTTGTTATGGTTGATAAAGTTGATGTAAATACAATAAAGACACCTATGCCTTTCAGCTTTGAGGGGGGGCTTGCTAAAATCAAGATAACCATACCCTTCACTGAGTTGGTAAACCAAGAGGTATATAGATCCTATATTTTCAAAGTGTTAAATATAGGGAATGATACTGACACTTTAAAATTAATTGATGATAAACCATGGCTATTTTTTGGTCCTGAAGTAGAGGGAAAATATCAAGAAGGAGTTGTCCCTCCTTTCTATGTAAGTCTGAACATACATGACAAAATTTTGCATAATGCTATGCTAGACTCCGATGCCTCACACAACCTCATACCTAAGTTTGTGATGGACAGATTTTGCTTAGAAATCACAAAGCCCTACAAAGACTTGTACTCTTTTGACACCAGTAGGGTTAATTATCTAGGTCTAATCAAGGATCTGTGTGTCAATCTAGCACAAATCCCCGCTAAGAGTCTAGTCATGGATATAGTTGTGGCTGACATCCCCCCAAAGTATGAAATGATTTTATCTAGATCGTGGGGGGCCAAACTCTAGGGTAGCCTTCAAATGGACATGACTTATGCCACCATCCCAGTCTTCAATCAAGCAAGGAGATTATACCCGGAATCCCACATAAAATACATGGTGAGTAACATAGATAGGCCAAATAAAACACCAATTTATTCCATTCACTCAAACCTTGACTCCTTCATCCTGTACAATGAAAATGACATAAATGAACAAGTGAATGAAAAGGAGAGAGAACTAAGCCCCTCAGAACAACCAAGCCAATCCTCTAACTAAGAAAATGACACCCAAAACTTTAGTAGCCCCGAAGTGTAGGACATTGAAAAAAATGAAATTGACACCATTTGGCATATGAGCTTTGATGGTTCTTATGGTAAGGCTGGCTCATGAGTAGGGGTTTGGATCCACAACACAAATGAAGGCCATTCCTATAGGCTATATTTCCAATGCACCAATAACGTTGTAGAATATGAGGCTCTCCTTATTGGTTTACACCTACTCAAAGACCTCAAAGCTAAGAAAATTTTGGTTCGAGGAGATTCAGAACTGATCATAAATAAAATTAAGGGAGAATATTCAGCCTAGAACCCTAGACTAAGGGAATATAGGAATGATTCCCTAGACCTTCTCAAAACCTTTGAGAAGTATGGGCTCACTTTCATCTCTAGGGCCCAAAACTACCTTGCCAATGAACTTACCTTTGCTGCAAGCAATTGCTATTTACCTTATGAAAATAATCTATGCCTCATCAAAGTAAAGAACAGGCCTACTGTACCGGACAACTTGAACCATTGGAAAATGTTTAACAGTGATGAGCAAACAGATTATTTTCTACAATCCAGAAATGAATTTGTAAGCACAAAACAGAGTTTAAGATTTGAAAGAAATAATTTTGTTGAAAATGAAACTCCCAAAACAGAGCTGCCCTTTGATGATGATATAAACCACCTTCAAAACCCTTGTGTTGTGTTGGTGTCCTGTGTTTTGATAGACTGGCTTACCAAAATACAAGGCAACATCAAAACCAATCTTTAGAGTTGCAGGATCTAGTCCTCCTGTTCTCAGAGAGGGATCTCTCAAATGTTTTGCAAAGATGTGTCTTGTTTGCTTTGAAGTATTGATTTTAGACTAGTTATTAAGTGCAAGTGTTTTTTTGTTTGTTGAATTGGTATAGCAGAACATGAAAGGTCTAGGTAGTATATATAGAAGGAAGAAGTGTCAGGTTCATTGGGCAATGGAGTCAAGAAGAGGTTTATGACAAACTCACAAATGGATATGGGATATCAAGGAAAAATCTAACTTGGCCACAGGATTCTTTAGTTTTGTGAATGAGATGGACATTAATGATTTGGAAAGAGAAAATGAATTCTCAACAAAGGGAACTTGAAAACATAACTTGAACAATAAAGAGGTATTTGATAGACAGAGCTAACCATAAATTCTACAAACCACACTTTAAGAAAATAATGACTTCAATACAACTTTTAAAATGAAATCTAAGATTCGGGAGCACATCTTATTTCCTCAAAATTTTAATTTCAAATGACTTAGAAAACATAAAATATTCACTATTGCAGTCATAGAAGAGGGAACACCTAAAAACATCCATGATTACAACTATAAAGACCTTTAAAACAATTGTTCAAGCAAGGACAAAGGGTATGGTCAAAGCAGACCTCCTTGGCTAACTATAAACAATGGTACTTCAAAGGGAGACTTCAAAAACAATTTTCAAGTGGCAGCAGGCAAGCAGGGAAAACCATAAATCATGCTAAAACCAACTATTTGAACTATTAAAGAAATAAACAAGCATGAGGACTAAAGAGAAATATTAAAGACTCTAAAATACCTCAGCAGAAGAAAACAAAAAAAAATGAAGGATAAATAGGTCTAAGGTGCTTCCAGGAGTAATTTCTTAGCCTAAAATTTTCATCCTATTGTAGTAAGAATTTATGGAACAAAATGAAAACAGGAAAAACAACAGATAGTTCAGAATACATCACCAACAACCAAGCTCATGGATCCAATGATAGAGCCTTCTAAAAAAAAAGCATGTCACAACACCATCAAGGTTCCAAGACTTCAATTTCTTCTTCAAATTCAAACAGACTATGTATTATTTCAGAGAGTTTCAGTATTACAACTAGTGACCAACCAATCAACCTCTCATCTTCTTCAAAAGTATTTATAGAAGAAAATGAGGAGGTGGAAGAGTTTTAGGATTTGTTAGGGTCGTGATTTGGCCGATTGGCAAGCCAAATGATAGTGTAACATCAAACCAAGCTTTGGAGCCTGAGGACCTAGCCTTCCTGGACTCAGAGATGGCTCTCTCTATATATGTAAAGGATATCTATGTGTTTGCTTATCGTGTTCTGATTTTAGGCTAGTTATGGAGTATGTTTTTTGGTTTTGGTTTTACAAGTTGTGAGGGATGAAACTGATCAAAGATATGAAATAGCTAACAAGATGTTAGATTAACTGGGCTATGGGGTCAAAAGGCCAAGAAAGCTATTAGATGACGATGCAAGGCAGTTGAAGGGCCGATTTGATTTCAAGGTAGAGAGGATCTTTGGGCAAAATGGAATAAATGGACATCAAGTTTGTGAACAACAAAGAGTTTCAAGCATCACTGGTTCAATAGATAACATAAACATGGTAAAGAAAACCCTTAATCATGCAAAATGTAACTATAAACTAATCAACAAATAGAAACAAACATTCAAGCCATGCATAGAAGTATAAGACCCTCTAACTTTGGGAAATGACTATCATACTTTGGGGAAAACACATAAGACGGACTAATAACTCAAAATACTATGCCGGAATGCCTAAACACAGTACTTCAAGTTATTGGGCACTTTGAACAACAAGATTTGCATAGTTTTAGGCCAAAGGGCTAAGTGGGACTGGAAACCTCCTTGGTTCAAACAAAATGATAATCTTAATCAGTCAAAG
>JAXQQM020069963.1:0-11721 GCA_034641835.2 Pinus albicaulis
CTTCTGTATAAAATTCTCATCCTCCCATAGAATCTTCAGTGGGTAAGTTATTCCACTTGATGAGATACTCTAAAATTGATCGATTCCGTAGCTATTGAGTTCTTGTTTCCATGACCACTTTAGGTTCCAATATGAATTTTCCTTCCTCGTCAAGTTCTAGCAATATTATTTGAACTGGAAGATTTTCACCTATAACCTTCTTTAAGCATGAAACATGGAAAACTGGATGCACTCGTGAAGAAGCAAGAAGCTCCAATTTGTATGCCATAGTACCAATCTTTTGCAACACCTTGTAAGGACCATAGTACTTTAGCGATAATTTATTATCCTTCTTAGCTTGCTTGAGGGACATTTGTTTGTATGGTTGTAGCCGTAAAAATACCCAGTCTCCTACATCAAAACTTCTCTCACTGCGATGTTGATCTGCCTGTTGTTTCATTCGATTTTGTGCCAAATTCGGGTTGTCCTTTAAGAGTTGGAGAAATTCTTGTTGATGCTCGATGTGATCTTCCTTTGCTTGAACCTTCGAATTTTCTCTTAAAGATGATGTGATGGATGGTGGATGATATCCATAAAGTGCCATAAATGGGGTCATTTTTTCTGCAGTATGGAAGGAAGTGTTATACCACCATTTAGCTAGAGGTAACCACTTGACCCATTGTGTTTGTTTATCAGATACAAAAAAATGAAGATATCCTTCCAAACATTTATTTACTATCTCAGTTTGACCATCGGATTGAGGATGATAAGATGAGCTATGAGCTAATTGAGTACCCAAACAAGAAAATAACTCTGTCCAAAAATTTCCAGTAAAAATGGGATCTTTGTCGCTCACAATAACCCTTGGGTTTCCATGTAGCTTTTGAATTGTGTCCATAAATGTAGTAGCAATTGTACTTGCTTTAAATGGATGAGATAATGCACAAAAGTGTGCATACTTGGTAATTCTATCAACTACCACCACGATGACACTCTTTCCTTCGGACTTAGGTAAACCTGTGATAAAATCCATTGAAATATCCTCCCAACGTTGACTTGGAATGGATAAAGGTTGTAGAAGACCCGGGGTCTTAATTGTCTCAACTTTATTCTGCTGGAAAATCAAACATTCCGCCACAAAATTTTGAATATCAGATTTAAGGCCATCCCAAAAAAATTCTTTCTTCACCCTGTGGTAAGTTTTTAAAAATCCTCAGTGTCCTCCTAAAGGAGAAGTGTGCAATTCCAGAAGAATCTTTTGTTTTAGTTGGGAATTCTTACAAAGATATAAGCGATCTTTGTACCATAAGGAATCATTTTTCCAACTATATGTATCAGATGTACTAGGATCTTGCTGCAACTTTTGAATGAGTGTCCATACATCTTTGTCCTTCTTCCATTCATCTCTTGCTTCGGTTATCCAATCTGGTTGGATAATAGAAATGGCACAAAGCAATGCCACCTCTTCATTCTTTCTTGAGAGTGCATCTGCAACAACATTAAGCTTTCCTTTTTTGTAGATTATTTCAAAGTCATAACCCAACATCTTTGTGACCCATTTTTGCTGCTCTTCTGAAGATATTCTTTGTTCCAAAAAGTGTTTAAGGCTATCATGATCAATTTTTACCTTGAAGTGTCTTCCCATTAGGTAAGTTCACCATTTCTTTAGTGCATGTAGTATTGCTAACATTTCCTTCTTATAAATAGGTTTCTGTAAATACTTTCCTTTGATTGGATGACTTTCAAAAGCAATGGGTCTTCCTTCCTGCATTAAAACTGCACCAATTCCATTTCCTGAGGTATCACATTCCACAATAAAGGTTTTTGTGAAGTCTGGCGTAGCTAAGACCGGTGCTAGGCACATTGCATCTTTAAGATGTTCAAAGGCCTTAGTTGCTTCAGGAGTCCATGAAAATGCATCTTTCTTCAATAATGTTGTTAGAGGTGCTGCTATTCTCCCATAATTCTTAACAAACTTGCGATAATACCCTGTTAACCCGAGAAATCCTCGCAACTGCTTTATGGTTGTGGGGACTTTCCATTCCTTAATGGTTTTAATTTTGTTAGGGTCTACTTTAACACCCTCGTGAGATACAATATGACCCAGATATTCCACCTCTTGTACTCCAAAGAAACATTTGGATGTTTTTGCATATAATTGTTTCTCTTGCAATAGTTTAAGCACCATGTCAACATGTTCAACATGATCCTTCCAAGACCTGCTGTAGATTAGTATATCATCAAAAAATACTAGCACAAATTTTCTAAGGAAGGGTTTGAAAATGGGATTCATCAACCCTTGAAATGTAGAAGGTGCATTGGTAAGGCCAAAAGGCATGACCAAAAATTCATAATGACCCTCATGAGTTCGAAATGCTGTTTTTGGAATATCTTCAGTCTTCATTCTAATTTGATGATACCTTGAACGAAGATCCAATTTGGTAAAATAAATTTCTCCATGTAATTCATCCAATAATTCATCAATCACAGGAGTGCGAAATATATCTTTAATAGAATCGACAGAAGTAGTTTGACGTCGCCGCTTTGATTGGAATCAATTTTGGAATCTACACCTACAAATATTTATATTGCCTTTCGAGATTACAGTACAGGCTCTTGGTCTGGTCGTACCCAGCACCATTATAGACGAAGGTGCCTCTGTTAGTATTCTGTCATCAACTACCTGGCAAGCTTTCGGTTCGCTGCCGCTTGCGCCCGTTACGCAGAATCTGTTGACATTCAATAGAAGAACGAGTCAACCGTTAGGGATCCTTCCAAGGCTACCTATTACTTTGGGAGGTAAAACCGTCCATATGGACATGATGGTTGTTCCAGGCCCCTTGGATTTCAATTTGCTCTTGGGGCGTGATTACACCTATGCCATGGGAGCACTTGTATCCTCCCTTTTTCGTGTGGTCTTTTTTCCGCATGAAGGACGGATCGTGACCATTGATCAGCTTTCGTTCTTTGGTCATGATGTGGCAGCTAGCCCACCATCATCCCTTGCTAGTTTTTATCCACCCGTTGTATCTGCCCCACCGCAGGTCAACTATGTAGCTACCTACCCTGTGCATGTACTCAGTGATAGTGCCGTTGTGCATCAGGTGTTGGGGGCATTGGGTCCTGACTTCCAGGATGTTTTCCTTCCATCGGGTGGAACTCTTAGACGATAACCTAACCAATTCATGCTAGGTGAGGTCGGTGAACATGGTTCAACTTTTCTTGTGTCGAGCTCATACAAAAGCTAAACTGGTCTGAATTGGAGCATGGTTGGTTTTCTTGTGTCAAGCTCCATAAAAAATGAAACAAGCTGATGTCAAGAGCATCGTTCATTTCTTGTGTCAAGCTCATAAAAATAATGAAACAAGGCTGGTCGGAGCACTGGTTTGTTTTCTTGTGTCAAGATCTACTAAAAAATGAAACAAGCTGGTCAGAGAAGAGTTCCTTGTCTTGTGTCAAGCTCCTTAAAAAATGAAACAAGGTTGTCGGAGCAGAGTTCCTTGTCTTGTGCCAAGCTCCTTAAACCATGAAACAAGGTGCCCTGAGGATAGTTCTTTTAATAATAACCTGGAGCAAAATAGCTGAAACATGTTGTTGAACCGAGTCTTTGATAAGATCTCGCAGCTCTGATGAAATGTTTCTCTTAGTCTCGTAACTTAGACCTTACTCTTATACACTTTTCTGGAATGACTTGAAGACATGTACACTCGAATTGAGTCACCATGCTAGGGCATGCTTACTATTTCCTAGCATAGTTTATCTTTTTTTCAAGCTTGTGTAAAAATGAAACCAACTTCAAGCAGAGTTTCCTGATTTCAAGCTTGTGTAAAAATGAAACCTTTCACATTTTGCCTCTCATGATTGCGATTTTATCAGCCTGTTTTAGCCTTGGTTTCTGTCTCGTCACTACTCTTGCTTCCCGGCCGATCACACCACTTTCACTTGGTTGTTTTACCCGTTCCTGAGGAACCGCTGCTATGAGTGGTCTTGTTAGCCAGCCTCTCGACCTTTATTTGTTCAGAGTAGTTCCACCATTACCGGAACTAGTTGCTACCCTTTATACCACTCGTTCCTCCAGGAGGAGTCATCTTTCAGCTCTTTTCTGACTCTCTAAACATGAAAAGATTGCCGAGGCCCTTGTCATTTCGATCTCGTTAAAGTGGACACGAAACGACATCTACCCAGTATACGTTTACCCCTTTTTCGGGCTGGGATAGATTATTTACGAAAAAGGAATACCCTAGCCTATTGCGACTAGGAGGTTTTCTCAGACATAGTTTTCTACCTTTTCGGATCTGAGGAGCTATTTACGAAAAGGGACCGTTCCTTCAAATACAACCCTGCTTATGCTTGTATTCGTGTTGTTTCTTGCATGTGCAGGTGTCCATTCACGGAGATCGTGGGGATCGTGATCTGCCGAGGCTAAGGAACGGGAACACTGTCTCTTCTACGAATCATAGCGTTGGACTCCAGGTAGGCCTCCATCGTTGGTCTGTTTATTCGCAATTAGGAACTTGCGTTGTAGCATTTGATGATTGTTGCTAGACCCGTTCTGGGCTAGTAGGGATCACCTCTGTCTGCAGAGGGGATTTACCTCTTCAACGGTGACTCTGTAGCTTCCCTATAATGCGAACACACATTGTCACGCAATCCATCCTTCCTCAGTACCAATACTACGAGGGTAGAGAAAAGAACTTATTTAGGTTGGACTATACTTGCCCTCTAACATTTATTTGCAATCATACGTTCAATTTTTCTCTTTTGGACATAAGGATATCTATAAGGCACGATGTTTGGAGGAACACTTCACGGAATCAAATGAATAGCATTATCATGATCACGAATAGGTGGAAGTCCTTTGGGAGCTTCAAACACCTTGGAATGATTGTCCAAGACTTGTTGGAGATCTGCAGAAATAGATGATTTTGATGTCGGAACTTCTAGTGAGCATAATTGTGCAATTACGCCTCGTTGTTCTTTATTTAGAAGATTTGTCATGACATTAGAGCTTATTATCCTTCCTGGCTTCCCTTCAATACCCCGTAATTCGACTTCCTTTCCTTCTGAAAAAAATTTCAAGAAAAGTTCTTGAAAATTAAAAGCTACCGTCCCCAAAGATTGTAACCATTGTACTCCTAGTACAACATCGACACCTCCCATAGGAATGGAAAGCATTGGACTAGTCAATACATATTCCCCCATGGTTAGCTTGATATTATGGCATTTTCCAGAGCAATTTATAGTTCCTCCATTTGCAACCATCACTTGACATTCTGGTGCTAGGTATAGAAAACAATTTAATTCCTTGGCTACCTTACAATGAATAAAATTATGGGTGCTACCTGAATCAATCAACACTATTACCCTTTTCTTCTTGATATGTCCTTCTGTCTTGAGAGTTTGAGGAGTGGTAATTCCTGCCAGTGTATTACACGATATGGTCGGATTCATTTCTTCCTCTTCTAGGGCTGGTTCCTGGTGTATATCCTCTTCTTGTTCATTTCTTCTTCCTCTTCACAATCTATGTAAAATAATTTCTTCTCAGCACACTTATGACCTTTAGTGTATTTGCTATCACAACTGTAGCAAAGCCCTTTTGCTATTTTTTCTTCCAATTGTTGTGGTGTAAACCTTGAGGTTGTGCAAATCTAGGCGTAGCAACACTTCCTTCTTTATAGAATTGAGTGGTAGGCTTCCTTGTCGCTATAATTTTACATTCAACTTTTCTTGCCAACCTGAATGCCTTCTCCAATGAATCAGGTTCCAAAACGCGAACTTCATGTTGGATGTTATCCTTTAAAGTGCCTAGGAAGAGATCAATCCTGTGTTCCTCTGTAAGATCAGTTACCCTTATATTCAATTTTTCGAAGTCCTCAATGTGCTGCCCCACTAAACCCTTTTGTTTGAGATTTATCAATTGGGTAAAGAAGGTGTTGCTCTTTGTATCCTCATAATGTGCTATCATTTCCTCCGTAAAAATTGACCAAGTGACAATTTTTTTACGGGAGCAAAGGCATTGATACCATACAAATGTATTTTTTTTCTAAATGTAAAGTTGCAATGCGTACCTTTTGTGTGTTTTGCACGTTATGGAGATCAAAATATTGCTCCATCTGTAGTATCCATGTTACAGGATCATTTCCATCAAACTTCCTCATATCCATTTTTTGAATATGGTGGTTCTTCCCGCCAACATTAGAGTTTATGAAATCACGATTAACATTTATTTTGTTCTCATCATGAGGTTCTTCTACTATCTTTTCACCATTAGGAAACGTTTCTTGTATCAACTTTGTCAAACCTTCCATGTTTGCTTTTAGAACATTCTTCATGTTTTCCATTTTCTCATCGATCTTAGCTTCCATGTCATCCATCTTAGATTCCATGCCAGCCTCCATGCCACCTATCTTAGATTCCATGCCATCTATCTTGGATTCCACGCCTTTCTTCAAACCATCCATCTTAGTTTCCACGCCTTTCTTCAAAACTTCCATGTCATTTTTTGTTGCTCTTTGCGAGAGCGAAATTTGTTGCACTTGCTCTTGTAATTTTGATATGTCATGTTGCCATTCTTCGTCTTCATGAGTCATAGTAGAGATTTCTAAAGGCTTAATGGGTGTTGAATTATTTTTAGGGGCCATTTTAGAATCCAATATTGATATCTATTCTACAATATTCCCTTGTAATCAATTCAACTTGATTCTTCAAACAAGAGTTATGCAATTCGGAAAAAAAATACACACCTTTTACTTGCTTTTGAGGAGATCGATATTGAAATTGAATTATCTCTGTAGTTGTGGATCCTCAATATATGAAATTCAGCCCTATAGTAGCCCTCTGAAGCTTATTTCAAATTCCAGAGGTCTGATATGATTTGGATTCTTCAAGGCCAAGTTATGTCCAATCTCCCACAATGACCCAATTTTGGACTAGTTCAGTAGAGCGAACTTTTACGACTTGCCATGTGTCACTGTTTCCTCCTTTGGCTCTGAAATTGATAGATAAAAAACTAAAGTATGTGCATTTGTGGCCACTTTTTACAACATTCCAATCCGATGCTCAGAGAGAGAGCTATGAATATTTTCCCACGATCACCTCTTTGAGATGAAATTCAGAAGCCTCAAAAAGCCCTAACTTCCACATATCATATCTCCGAAAATATTGCGAACCAATATTTGAAATTTTGCGACTATGGTCCTCAGGATTGCGGCTTCGCACTTTAAAAATTTCAGCTTCTGCACCCTCGTAGAAAAAAAGTTATTATGAATATACCACGATGACCTGTTTAGGTTAAATTCGGGAGCCTGCAAAATGACCTAACTTGCACTGATCTTATCTCCGAAAATATTGCGAACCAAGCTCTGAAATTTTGCAAAGATGTTCCTCAAGATTTTGGCTTCGCACTCTAAAAATTTCAGATTTTGAACCTTCATAGAAAAAAGTTATAGCGAAAATGCCACAATGACTTGTTTGGAGCAGCAGAACCCTAGAATCTCAAAGCTCTGATACCAAATGTTGTGAAACCAGCTCCAAAAAGAGAAGAAAAGAGATATCAATGCCTTAGAAATAAGCCACTTCGAGGGGGAAACCTCCAATACATTACATGAATGAACAATTCTTTGATGATTCAAATTACAAAACCTCCTTTCTATATATAGGAGTCCATGGGGCCATAATGTAATCCTAGTAGGGCCACAATGTAATCCTAGCCGACCTAAAAATAATAATTTAAGGGCACAATAATAACAATATGGGGGTTACAAGGGTACAATAATAACAATAAGGGGGTTACACTAACAACAATAAGGGACTATACTAGTAATATAGGGACCTAACAATCAACTTTTCACTTGGAAGATCCATCGGAGGAGGTCTACTCAAATTGTTCATCATCTTCAACCTTCTCTATTCATTTCTAGTTTTGAGTTGCAGCTGCTACCCTTCAACTCCGGAATTTTTCCATTTTTGTATATTTCAGCCAATCCTTCTAAGGATTGTTGTATTCTTGTTTTCTGGGGTTGAGAGCTTGATCCCCCTCATTTCTTGAGCCATATTTTTTCATATCCTTCTATTATTATTCAGCATGTTGCAGTATCTCTTATAAACTGCGTCCTCTTAGCCTGTAGAAATCCCTGTGTAGCAGTACTCTTCTATTTTTATGTACATGTTCCTTTGAGGCTGCATTTCCTTGCTTGAGTGACTCTTTCCTCAAGGATTTGTATACAATTGCTGCTATAATATACATTTGATGGCTATTCAGATCTTCATGTATGCTGGCTCATAAAAATAATGTTGATACTCCATTGTATGTTCATACATTGCTGCAGTCCCATCATTGGGCGCTTTCTCAAGACAACTAGGCGTGGGAGACCTGTTTAACCAACCTAGAGTGATTTATTTTGAGCCTCCTCTTGGATTTCGGTCTTAGATACATTGATATAAGAGATCCAGGTCTTGGTTTTAAATCCTGTAGCAGCCATTCCTGAAAAATGCATTTTTCAGACATGCCGACGATCATTTTGGGATATTACGATCAGTATCAAAGCATCTTTCTTGGCTCAGCCTGTGAGTCTCAGTCAAAGAATATAGAAGAAGATCAAAACGATGAAGAATATGATATTACTCTCATCAATTTTCAGAACTAAGAAGAGCCTCTCCAAAGAGGAGGAGCAAGAAGAAGAGGAAGGACCATGCACTTCCTATTCTCATGAAGGAAAAGAAGACAAGCATGAAGGACACTTGGATCATCAGGTTCTAAGTGATTACCTTGTTGAGTACAAATCTCAACCTAGAGCCTTCAAGGAGACTCTAGCTTTTCCACCATTCATCCAGTTGAAAGAAGAGAAGAGACCATGCAACAAAAGAGAAATCAAAGGCAATAGATTTTTGTTGTCTACATTTGATGGGTCATCTACAGCAAGAGCTTGGGTGAGGAAGCTGGAAGAATTTTTCCTACTACATCCTGTAGTGGAGAAAGAGGCTATTGAGATCTCAGCGCTGCACCTAGAGGGTGAAGCCCACATTTGGTGGTTTAGCCATTTGAGCCATGCAGGAGTGTCCACTCTTGCTAGGTTTTCTCAAAAGCTGAGTAAGGAGTTTGACAATAGAAGAACAGAAAAGGATGAGCCCTCACCACCACTTGAGAAGTCTTGTACTAACACTATCACACTCATGGAGGAGCAGCCACATACATCAGTAGTTGGGGCAACCAACACATTGAAGGAAGGAACTCTTACAACCCTACAAGAGATTCCCAAATCTCATCAAGGTATGAAAATATTTCCACTATCTATTATTGCAGCAAATCCTTTTGAAAGTTGTGGAAATTTTATTTTACATGACCAAGGGTCAAATCACATTGCTAAGCTAGAGTAGCAGGATTGCATTGCGTTGTGAAAAATTGAATGGTTCAAGAGAGAGGTGAAACATCATCCTCATGCACCTTTGTTGAGTTGCACACAACCCTTGAGGTTGGAGTGTGAATTTCTGGAGGATGAAACAAACCATGACACTCCTATGGAAAACTATGAAATCATCCTTAAGTTGGAGTATGAGACAGCCACTACATCATTGGAGAGATTAACAGTGCTTTCAAACAATGGTGGGGAGGAGATTTTATCTTCATCATATTTGGATCCTTGTGGATTCAACATAGTCATGGGTGAGAGATCTTCTCTAGGAGGTCTCCAAAGAGCTGCATTTCAAACTTTCATGAAATGAAAAGGGAAAGATTTGGTTTGGGAGAAGGGTAGCCCTCATGAGAGGAGTACCAAGGGAAAGGAAAGGATAATACATCCACAAGTGATTAAGTGGATGTGGTTGATGAGCAAGAAGCTGAAAAGCTACTTGCAATTATATGACACTGGACAACAAGAGGATTGGATGCGCTGGCTCCTCTTGAAGGAGTTTGGCCATCACTTGGCATATCCTCTTCCTAAGGGGATGGGGATGGAGAAGAGGTGGTAGGATGCTTGCATCATTGGAAAAAAAGGAGCATGGATGCATGGTTTTGATGTGACATTAATATCATTCATTGTGTCTCCATCACATTAGTTGTATGATGGGAGCATAAGGAGGCAGCAAGCACTTTGGTTGCTTGAGTTGTACTTGACAGAGCAAGGACACATTTTTTCTCACACATTGTGTGATGTTGCAGGAGTAGAAGAGAGAACTCTCATGGTGCAAAGGGGCTACTCCTTGACCTTGGATGATCAGGAAGCACTTCGATCTTGTAAGGCATTCCATATTTTCAACATCATTACTAGAGGAGTCTTTGACAAGGAGCATGTCAAAGAACAGAACTTTGTATTGACATGAGCCTATTCACATGAGCTCACAGTGCTGTCACTTTGGAGCAAGGACTTATGGATGGAATTTCCCCATGATCACTTCACATTGGATGCACTTGGTGAACAAAGAGGAGGTGAAAATGATGGGGTAGTGGATGTAGACATCTATTACTATAACATGTTCTTCTTGACTTGGCCTTCCAAGCATAAGAAGGAGGATCTTCTTGTAGCACATGGTTAATTCCTCTTCATAGAATGCCAAAGTAATATGGAGGACTCACTCATGGATCCATGTATCATCTTACTTCCGGAATATGGTAAGAAATCTATTTTTACATTTATTGATTTAAATACTCTTACCATTACTATGCAGTGCATTGCTCCACAAGAGGGCAAGCTTTTCACATTGCTCCATGATCAATGTTGGACCAAACTATATGATGGAGGAAACCATATTTTATGTGGCCTTGGGCAAATATTTTCTCATTACATGTATGTTCATTTGTTATATCCAACTATTTTCCATATGATGACATACATGATTGACTATGTATCAAGAAACATTTTGCCTTGTAATTTTTTGAAACAACAGTTGGTAAAATTGTGTTGTACATACTTGGGAGACTGTTGGTATCTTCGAGCACCACATGAAGCCATAAATATGCCCTTCATTTTGATGTTGATCATGATTTAATTTGCGGATATTGTACCTATTCTTGTTGAAAGCATGATTGGGAGATTGACACATGAGTTGGATATGTCCTTGAGGAGAGAAAATTCCCACATTTTCTGCACTACATGTTCTAATGGGAGCATGAGAGGAGATATGGCCACCACAGCCACATATCTGTTCTATTTTGGGGTGGGCCATGATTTTGATAGCCATCCATTGTATAACCATGGGCGAGTGTTTGATCATGTACTATTGACACATTCAGCCATTTACTATTCATTAGTAGATGTGATGATTTTTGTATATTACTTGCCATGCTATTTTCTGAAGTTGCAAGGGATGAGACTGCGCTGTGTCCTCTTGAGACATTGTTTGTATCATGCATCACCATGTAAAACCTTCAGCAAATTTCTCATTTGGATACTCTATGATGACCATGTCCTATTCATCATGGATGAATTATTTTGGGCCAGCTTGTTCTTCAATGTTGGAGGGGAGATCCATGGAGGATTGTTCTTCATTTTTCCACTTAAGGGAAATACCATTGCAGCCCAAGATTATCACACACTCTACACTTATCTTAAGTGGAGAGGAGGACAGCATGGGGTAGGCTATGATTCTTACCATATTCATATTTTCAGCCCACCTTCATTTCCAGAGCTCAAGGTGGAGGAACATTTTCAGGAGTTGCCCTGTTGGGAGGTAACTCACTTTGTATGGATAGGGTGCTTGGGGATGTAGAGACAATACATGCATTATAAGACCCAACTCATATCAGAC